>JAHWFO010088925.1:750207-768259 GCA_023313115.1 Rhysida immarginata
CCCCCCCCCCCCCCCCCCACAATTTCTTGTTTATAAATGTATTTCTGCTTGACTGCTAAAGCTCCTCCTTGGAATTTTTACAAGATTTTATTAAAATCCGCTATTTGCCATCTAGTAAAAAAAAAAATCTGAATAGTAATTAATAACCATTAATTAATTAGGTGAACTTCGTAAATTTTCTGGGGTGACGTCATGTTTTCACGAATGAAACGAGGCTGTCGAGAGATCTAATGGTGCAGCCGAGAATATGAATATGCATTGGTGATGGTGTATATATCGCGGCGCTTTATAATTAGAAAAAAAAATATTCATAGATGCTTACCTCATCTTAAAAATTATTTCAGTCTAATAACTGTGCAGAAAAAATAAGATTTTGCGCTTAATAATACTGCTAACTGCAATTCTTTGGCGACCGCCGTTAACGATTTTGCTTCTCCTTTAACGTCATATTTATTTTTTCTTTTCACTTCCGCTACCGCCATCGCTTCCAAGGTATACTTGCGCGAAAACAAAAGTTCTCTGTACATGTTCGGATGATTGCCTTGTAAAACGATAAGAAAGAACAACAATAGATGCAAACTAAGAGTTTCTTGGGATTTACCACTCCTGTAGAAACCTGACAATGGTCCTTGTCACAAAGAGAGGCTTGTACAGGAATGGTTTGAGAAGATACAAGTTGAAGAAATAGACTGGTTTACAGTAAACCCCTGTGAGGTGAATTGGAGCGGCGGTTCCGGCTAGACACATCGCCGAACATCTGTGACCGAACTCATAAACATTCTTCAAGAAGAACGGACGAATACTCTTAACGCTATCTACCATAGTCTGATGGAGTCGTCTTCGAAGAGTATAGAAGCCATAATAAAAGCAAAGGGTGTTATTGCAAGGAATTGAATTCGACCTTGATTACCAAACAACACATTCTCTGCGAAGTGACATTGATTTTGTAAAAATTGCAACGGGCTTTGGCCTAGTTATTACTTATGCTAGGGCTTCTAGCATTTTGGACATACGTTCACAGATCAATATCGTTATCAAAATAAAAATAGTTTTATGAATAAAATTTAGGTTATTCTTCCAAAAATTAAAAACTAACCACGTGATTTTCACACATAAAAATGAAAAACAAAATTTTTTGCAGCTGTCCACATGCTAATTAATTAATGAAAGCGAACAAATATTTCATTTTGACACATTTAAAGAGAAACAGACAAAAAGAAAGCAATTCTTGCGATAAACAGATCCCCCCCTTCCCCCACCAAAAATATAAAATAAAAAAATATTTTCATCTTGTTCACAAACACTTCAACGTACGCCTGAAAAAAAAATATTTTTATTTAAAAAAATACACAAGATTCGAAGAGCTACTTAGGGGTGCACTCAAAGTTAAACCGGCCAATAAAAGCTTAAAACCCATCTCCATAAACCCAGAGCAACTTTTATTTTATTACAAAAGCTCATTTTCATCAAAAAACAGAGCGCACGTAATTCTAAAAGATTTCAGAGTGACGTCAACTGCAATAAAGTATATCGAGAAGACATTTTAAAATGAAAAGGTAGGAAAAAAAGAAAGAAAAAGAAGTATATGTGAAGCGGGGGCAGGGAAAGGAAATTTTATGCGATTCCTACTGTCTCGAAAAATATTCCAGTCACGCACTCGCCTTACTTCCTATACTAATTGAGGAAAAGAGGGAGGGAGATGAAAAAGGGGTAAAAAAGAAGGGGTAGTGGGAAATTGTCTTGGATCCAAACTCGGGGAAAGATAATATTCGTAATGAGATGGGGTTGGTTGATAACCAACCACAACTTGCAGCCATCGTCGTTCTTAGGGCGACGGAAGCAGCGGCGGCGGTTGAGTGCAAGGTAGAGCGAGAGAGAGAGAGAGAGAGAGAGGAAGGTGAGGGCCGTGGGGCTTGATGTCTTCCGAGTAGGAGAAAAGCCGTATAATTTAGATGTTTCTACGGGGGACCCTTTTCTGCAGGGGTGTGAGGTTCACGAGAGATCTCTCGGCAGGCTCGTTTCGGAGCGTTTTCAGGCCTGCCATCTTTAGACTTCATCTGACGCCCGAGTTCGTGAAGAAGGTGGAGGAAAGCGAAGAAGAAGAAAAAATTCTGGCCCCGAGGTTAGATTTGTGACTGACACGATCAGATTAATTAAGTGGGATTCTGAGTTTTCTCTCTCTCTCTCTCCACACACATCCCCACTTTCTTCTCTCCTCTTTTTTTCCCGCCTTCTTTGGCGGCGCCGTCGAGCGCTCTCGCATCAGCAGTAAAAGCCTTCATAGTCCGCGGCGGCGGATTTCTCGCTCCTGATTCTAGACGAGAAAAATTCGCGTATCCACATGAAAAAAAATTTAAAAGAATATTCTTAAAAAAGAAAAAAAAAAGATGAAACCGTTGACTTGACGACGTGCAAGTGCTTTCACTAATTCGCCAAGTGGAAGAAGCAAACACGAAGGCACGCAGAGAAAAGAAAAAAAGAAAAAAAATTACAACCCCCGAGATATAAAAGGTACGGTATATTAAAAAACAGAAAAACCACAGAACAAAAGCGCTTCACCACAGACACGTTCTGAATGAAGGCAAAGTTTCAAACCAAGCGAGAAGGAAAAAAACTTAAACTCACGAAACTTAATCTGGAAATTATGCGGTTTATACGAGACACCAATATCAAATCTAAACTCCTGTTGCATCTACACCCAAATTCAATTGTTACACTCAACACAAGTTTCACGTGATATAACCATCTTACCTTTCACATCAAAACTTCTTTATTATGGTGAAGTTGAACACATTCCAAATCTCCATCAACACAACCAAGGTGTTCTCAAGTCGGTTTCACGTTATCTCAAGTCTTCTTAAGAACTTACTGCAAATAACAGTCAATGGTTCTGAATAATCCACGACAATACGAAATAAAATCAAATGAAAACGATCGGAAGCCTATAATAGGGAGCAGGAAGTCCGCCAGCAAAAGCGGGATGGTATGTTAGTAGCCCTAATGAAGAACGACAACCATTGTTGTTTGCCGGCCTGGGTATCAGTGAACGACAAGAACACTGAGCAGCCATTCAGCATTTGACGACGAAAACGCAGTCGGTAGTCGAAATTTACCAACGAATAAATGCCATTTATAGGGAAAACGTATTGTGCGTCAAAAGTGAATTGGTCTGACAGACGACCAAAGCCTCACCATTTTCTAACGACTATTGCGAAGATGAATGAGCTTGTTCGAGCTAACAGACGCATCGCGGAG
Organism: Rhysida immarginata; assembly: GCA_023313115.1. NCBI lineage: Eukaryota > Metazoa > Arthropoda > Chilopoda > Scolopendromorpha > Scolopendridae > Rhysida > Rhysida immarginata. The sequence goes on from JAHWFO010088925.1 coordinate 753,463, forward strand.
CATGAGATCGCTCTTCTGACGAATATCAGTCATGACAGCGTCAAGAAAACTACATCAGCACTTACAGTACCGTAAAGTGTGTATACAATGGCTACCACGCTGTCTCATGTCCGAGCGATACAGCTAACACAAAAACATGTTGAACGGTACCATCAGGAGGGCGATGGATTTCTGCAGAGTATTATAACTACTGACGAATTGTGATGTTACCATTCCGATTAAGAAACTCCTCGATCCAAAATGCAATGGAAGCACAACGAAGCTCTCCGGGCAGGCAAAGTCATGTTGACCGCCTTCTTCGATCACCGAAGCCCAGTTCTGAACAAGTTCGCCTCACACGCGCCACAATTTATTCCGGCATCTACATGGAAAGTCCGAGACTCCCAGCGACGGCGGATCAAGATCAAACGTCCGGGTTTCTGTCTCGCGGGTTCATCCTGCTCAAGACGATGCACTCTTCAAATGGAATGTCCTAGAACATCCACCCTACAATTCTGACCTTTCCCCATGCGATTTACATCTTTTTGATGCAATGAAAAAGGACTTAAAGAGCTTTGTTTCGGACGAAGAAAATCAGTGTAACAGTGCAAGATTGGCTTCACTCCTCGCCGATAAATTTTAACGGTATTCGCAACCCTCCGAATACAAACCACTGTGTAGGAAGCTCAATTTGGAGGAAGAAAGAGCCCAGTATTTACTTCTAGAATGTGTGGGATAAACACACAAACGACACTCTAGCTTTCGTCTCGACTTAATGCTTAAGGCAATTCACCAAGAACCAGCTGCCCTTAACATACAGGGAATGGATGTTTATGGGTAGATGCTCTACTCCAGGAGAACTATAATCATCTAATTAAGAATAAGAATAAAACAGGTAAAGGTGGATTTGTGATGCAATGGGAGAAGTGTACCGCCTGTAGCGGAGAATACGGATAGGTATGTCCTTTTTTTGTCCGCAACTTCTCACTGATCTATCATTTGACTGCCCCTCGTATTAAGCAGTGCTCATTGTGAAAGCTTTTATGGCATCAAGTCAAAATCGATTTTGGCGATTTGACTAGAGTAAAGTCGTGTGAAAAAAATGATTTTATAATACTATGTAATGAAGTGATCTACAAATAAGATAAAACATATCAAGACTATAGTGCGTAGTAAACAAATAAAGTTTTATAAAAACTGTAATAAGAAAGGTACCTTTACTCATACAAACGCGCTTCTTTAATTACTTAGCCAAAATACGTTTAACGCACACAGTCTACTTTTTTAAAAGCGTCTAAAAAACAATTAATTTATACCACCATCACCCCTAACAAAAACACCACCTGCTTTAAACGTCACTTAAAAAGCAATTATTCTGAATGGTCTTACGTGATACATTCCAATACTGCGTATGGCTCATTATCATCATCATCATGAACATTCCAACACGAGCATGCAGAAGAAGATTAAAGCTAGAAACTGACAATATTTTCAATAATAACAAAAAAAAAAACACAACCGCGGCGCGGAGGGCCCAGCAAAAACCGATTTATCTTCCTAAATTTAGACACCAGTTATTTTTAAATTACGCAGAAATTTAACACCGTCGTTCGATAAGATAATCACGGGGTGAGCGAGATTGCGTGAACGAAAATTAGTATGCATCAGTCAAAAGGCCCCCTTCATATGCAAATGCATTGCAGTCACGTAGTAGAAAAAAGGAAAAGCGATTGACTGAATGAATTGACCCAACAGTTTCTATTAAAAAAAAAAAAAAAAAAAACCCCAACTAAACCCCACCTCTCTTTCATTCTACGCATCATAATAGGTTGAGTACATTAAAGGCTAGCAATTACAAGCTGTATCATTTGCTGCAATTACATTCCGAATTCTCTTTTTGTGGGAGAGAGCAGTGTTGGTTCAACAATCCCTTCAAGAATGGAGGTGGAAAAAGGTTTCAAACTGATAATGTTAGAGCGAGGCTGGGAATGGAAAGACCTCACACACACATACACTAAAAAAAAGAAAAAAAAAGTAGCAAAGGAAAAGGTTAACGGAACCATGCTATTAAAAGTCCCCTATTATGTTTCAACAAAAATTACATTTCCTGCAACGCGACTTTCAATCTCAGTGGCAAAGAAACATCGCATTGAAGGAGCAGATCTTAATGATTAGCAAAGAGATCACCCAGGGGATGCTCCCAAAATTATTATCATCAATATTAGCGAGACCTGGAAGAAAATTCGAGATATGCCCTTAATGTAAAAGGGAATGAACCAAAAAGAGCAGAAAATGAAAGAATTAAGTTTTTAATGAACTTCTTCTTCTCTATCTCTCGAGAAGAATGAAATTAAATTTGAAAGCACAAAAAAACACCAATTCGTTCACAGGACAATAATTAAAAGAAAGGAAAAAAACAAGCAAATCCCGCAATTCTTCAGATAACCTTTGCCACCTATTTACACTGAACTGCAGTTAATAACAATTTTCGCAAAAATTTTCAAACAAAAACTAACAAAACAACAAAGACTCGCATTTACATTTCGCGACAGGTCAAGCAAGCCAACAACACCAGGTACACCAATCGCTTTCCACACAACTTCAAAAATCATCATGAAACAACTTTAAAACACACTCCACCACTCCTTTTTAAATTAATTTTTCGCCATACAATAAAAAAAAAGCCAAGATGCTCCTATCATTCCTACCCCCTAAGGGAGCCCTATAGAAAGACAAAAGAATGAGAAAAAAAATTAAAACCTACATGGAGCCAAAAAAAAAAAAAAAAAATAAAGTTTAAGCATAAGTTCATCTAAAAAGAACCTGAGTAGTCGCTGACTATGCAATTCCAACAGTATTAACTTCTCCCCAACTTCCCTTTCAGAGGTGTCCTTATTAGAAGTGAAGCAATGAAATGAAAACTCAATTTGCTAGTCATGCAATTTCATCTTGGGGAAAAAAAAATTTTCACTCTCCAACTTTTCAAGCGGTAAGACAAATGAAAAAAAAAATGGAAAGATTTTAATTAGGATGACAAGACTATAACAACCTAAACACTCTTAATTTCCAAAAAAAAATTAATAATTTCATATTTTTCTCGGGGGCATCATTGAGAAAAATGCAGAATTTCTCTTCTCTTTACCTTTTTGCAGCGAGGAAAAAAAATACATTTAAAGACTTAAAATGAACTCATTAAGTTTTAATATCTATGAGAGCTACACGGAGTCCATATTAATATTATACATGAGAATTTACATAGATGTAAGCGCAAAGTAAATTTGACTAAGTTCAAAACTTTACAATTTCCCACCTCCCAAAAAGTTCACCTGTAAACAGATAAGGTCGATATAGAAAACTTTTGAGATCTTTTATCTAATGAGCTAGGTTTGATGAAGAGTTCAGGTTAATGACTTCACGCTAGATGTGGGGCTAATCCTTTAAATGAGTTTTTAAAAAGATAAAAATACAATATTGCAGCTATGATATCATTAATTAAACCCCTCTTTAAGCTCTAAACTTACAAAAAAAAAAGGAAAGGAAAAAAATACATTCACGATACGACTTCTATCAAGTAAAGCTGACAGTCAGCGGTAAGTTTCTGATATTAACCAGTGATGTTCCGCTTGAACATTCAAATTGCGCATTAAAGCTGAGGCAACGTGAATTACAAGGTGTGTCGAAAAGTTCCAGGACTGGAGTCAGTACTCAAAAACCGGGATGATATTCCAATATACCTTTAATATTTTTCAAAATAATCACCTCCTTTAGTAATGCAATTCTGTGCATGGCCGTACAAGCTGCGGAAACATTGTATTCCGCAGGAGGAACACGTTTGTCTGGATGTCCTGGAAGCGATGTCCTTTCAGGCTGGTTTTCAATTTGGAGAACAGAAAGAAGCCCGAGGGTGATACCGTGTTGGTCCGAAGTGTCATTCGACGGTCCGATATCACTAATTCGCGGACTGTTTGTGGCGTGTACGCAGATTTTGGCCGTCCGGAGCGTGGGTCGTTTGCTTCAGTTGTCATGCCATCACGAAAACGGGTATACCACTCGAAAGTGCATGATCGGGACATTGTATCCTCTCCATACGCTGTTTTCAACATTTCGTGAGTTAATGTCGCCGTTTTTACCCAGTTTGAAACACTGTGACAATGAGTGCTGCGATATATTGCTCTGATGCGTGTATCAACACGAATCAGATATCCCTGATACACACAACTAATGCGCAAAGTCGCTAGATAGTTAGGCTATCACGCGCATGCAATGGCAAGTTCGTACATGATAGCAGCACGTGCAGCCTTGGAACTTTTCAGACACACCTGGTATGAGCGATCAGTATAGTTGCTTTATTTGTGTGGTTGTGTTTTTCAAGTAGTTACGAAGAATGACTATATGATCACATGTTTTTCGCACGTCCCTCCAAAACAATGCTACGAGTCCTAATTTACACGACTATGATGTCTAAGACAATACTAAGGACGCTCAAATTTGACCCGACTCTCTTATTTCACAAATCGTACAAGAAACACAAAAGTAAAAACATAAGTATCACTTTTCGATGTATTCTTCGTCTTTCCAGAAAAAATTTCGTGTTTCAGTTTCGAAGAAAACTGCCGACAGACGTAAACACCCCTTAAGAACTGCGTTTTTGATGAAGGTGAAATTGTGCGTGTGCAGTCTATATTGGATCGCTTACTTAATGTGTCATCCAGTGTTAAGATTCTGTTCGAAAGTCATTACCCTCTTTTGGAAATCGGAAGCATAAGACGACTTTGGGGACACTGCTTTTCTGATCAGGGACGACTAATATAATGGGATGATGCCGATAATACTACCAAGACCAATTACATATAGATGAATTCCGTGACCTAGATTCGAACCAGGGACCATGAGTGTACCGTTGCCTCTACCAAATGGGCCACCGCGGACAGTGATGCAGCAAGGCTATCTCCAAATGTCTCTGGTTCGAATCCAGGTCGCGGAATTTTTCCTTTCGTATTTCATCTATATTTAATTATCTAATCTTGAAGAATAGCTTCAGTTCTCAACCATCAATTTTATACCAATAATAATGTTAAGTGTAAATTAACTCTTCTATGAGCTCATCACCCATCGCGATAATCACGTAGACCGCAGTTGCTGAATTTGCTCCACTGAAGTAGAAACATGGTCACAGGCAATTTTGTTTATAATAATATGGGTCATAATAGCAACGCTCTTACAACTAAATTTCCGGGTTTTTGGGATCAATGAAAAGGGAAAACGTCAAGAGAAATGCAACAAATGATTTATTCAAAGTATCGTCCCTCGCCAGCTACACATTTTTGCCATCTTTCTGGCAATACATGAATAACGCGGCGATAAAACGACGCAAGTGCAGCCCAGCCAAGCCATGTGCCATCGAACGGAACAAGTGATAATCGGTAGGGGCCAGGTCTGGCGAATACAGCGTATGCGATAGCAGATCCCATTTCAGCGTTCTGATCGTCTCTTGGACGATGCAAGTGCGATGGCGCGGATGATTCTCGTGCTGCAAAATCACTTGGTTCGTGTCTCGTGTCCTATTCTGGCCGTTTTTCAAGCAATGCATGGTTTAGGTTGATCAGTTGTTGTCGGTAGCGATGCCCATTGACAGTTTCGCCCGGGTCATCCAATTGATCAGTTTTTATCGTACTCCCTCGGAGTGCGATAAATAAATAAAAATAAATAAAAACGCTTGCAGATCGGCGTCCTCAATTGTTTTGGTCTTCCGGAGCGCTCCTTGTCCGCAGTGTCAAAATCGCCACTTCTGAAGCGTTTAAACCAATTTCCACAGATAGTTTTCGATGGTGCTTGTTCGCCGTAGGCCTCCTCAAGCAAACGACGTGCTTCAGTGCATTTTTTTTCAGGTTGAAGCAGAAAAGCAAAGCTTCCCGCAAATGCTGTTTGTTTGGCACAAAGGCCGAAATCTTCGTTGTTGGAAAAAATTTTTACGTTGCGATATGTGTCGGAATTACGGCTGGTTACTGGTTAACAGATGTCCACGCTATGAAGAAACTACTCCCGGCATGTATGTCGACTAGATGTGTCGTTAGCGCTATCCATGTGTGAAATCCGGAAACTTAGTTGTACACCTAGTAGACAATCCTTCTTGCCTAATGCTCACATGATAAGACATAATTCATGCCTATTAATTAACACAATCAGCAGTATCATTTAAAAAAGTCCAAGTCAAATTTGAACGCCTCTCGTATAAATAGAAACATGCTTTACTGGCCTCATTTATTATTATTCATATAGGTGCAGTATTGTGTCCCTCAACACAGCTCACAAGGGAACCGCACGGGCATGTTATCAGCAAAAGGACACGTGTCCGGAAATTTGTACAAAGTAAAATTGAATTTTATTTTGTACCTAATCGATCTCAAAGACAGATGTCCGTTTTATTGGTGGGACTGATAAGGATGTTAGCCTTTCAGAGAGAGAAAGCAGTTTTTAAAGTATTGATGTATGCGAGATGAAATCTTGTCAATATATGTCGAAGTGTAGTGGTAAATCTTAAATCTTAAGTTTAAAACTTATGCTCATGTCGACAGAGCAATCTGCTTTACTAAATACGTTATCAGGCTTGGGCGCAATAAGCGAATCAGTGCTAAGGGGTCTAGAACAAGGGTATGACGAACATTTAAAGAGAATCAAGTATGTATAGGTTAGATCTAAAAGAGGTTATTTATTATTATTCTAAATACGAATATCTTTTAGCCAGTTATAGCAACCATGCATAAGGAAGCGCTTGGAAATAAGATTTGTCATTTATAGCCATAAAAAATAATTTATCCATCGAAATGTACAGATAAATATTAAAAAAGCATGTACGCGTGCAATAACCATTTTCGACAATGAGAACAGAAAATAAAAAAACCAAAACGGCAAAAAGTTCACGCTACATCATTACTTCACCCTTATTCCGAGCTCCACAACAAAAAATTTAATAACGCACCAAAAATAAGATGTTGAGCACAGCAATCGAAATTAAAAGCCCCTCCAAAAATAATAATGAAAAAAGAGTCAACATCGATTGACAAGGAAGATAACGAGGCAGTTTTGCAGGAGAGAGGAAAAAGAAACAACTTAAAAAAAACAGCTGACAAACGTAAAGAGTAATTATCGCTTGCGGCTCGCAGCCAATGGGGAGATAGAAAAACTGTACAGCTATTCGGCCAATGAATTAATTATAGCAACGAGATACCAGAGAAAGCGGTCCACTTCCGATGTTGGCTGGCTACTGTTGGACGCTTGCCAAAGATGCTTCTATATAAGTGAAATAGGAGAAATCGCAAGTAGAGGAGGACTTTTCTCATTATGTACGTTAAATACACGTCTTATACACAATGGAGCCAGTAATCACAATAAACGCCGTGTGGAATTTAGACAGCAGCTAGAGAGCGTGGGAAAGTCAATAAAATGCTGGAAGATGAAATGAATCCGACAGTTATTGAAGGTTGCGTGGTGATCTCAGAAACGCTCGATTGGATTTAGGTCTGCGGAAACAGGAAAGTACTAGGAAGTCTTTACATGCTTCTCCAACCATTCCTGTACAATTCTTTCCATATGACATTCTGCATTATGTAGCTTGACTATCCCCCCCATTGTATTCTGTAAATCTTGCACTGTAATTCCTATAAAACAACCTGATCTCGTTTCAGCCAGTTTTTATTCGATTAATGAAACGACGCTCGTGAAAATCCAAAAACATTGCACTCGTTTGGCTACTGAGAGAGAAAGCACTCCAGAAATGAAATGTGCCATTTAAAATAAAATTACCCAGCAAAACGACTTTACCAGAAAGGCGCCAAATTAAGACTCGAACAAATGACGAAGAAAACGCTCTCCAAACGGGCGCCAAGATTTTTGACAAGGGGAAATCACCAAGGGTTACGAATAATTCGAACCTACATCCGAAAAGTCAGTTCCCGAGAGAGAAGAAGGTACCTTATTCTTGATTTTTTTGATCGTGCCAATTGTCACTAGAGACCAAAGAGGTGCCAACCCATCCACCAAAACGAAGGAAAACAACGGCACATGCCAAGAAATCGTGGCTGGCTGCCTTCCACCCAAGAATAAAAGCATTTCAGCAAGAAAAAAAAAGAAAAATCATAGACGATCACATACTATCGTTTGAGCTTCCCAGATCTGCTTCAACATAGGAATGATATCATTAAGTTTAAAGTAGATAATAAACTATATTTTGAACCTATGTTAACAAAAACATACATTGCGGGCCAAACAAGAAAGGAAACGTATATCTCGAAATACCTAAGCAAATTTGAAAGTGCCTTCTGATAATGGGCAATATTCAACTGGCTTATCCTTATTTGGCTAGATAAATTGCGATGTTATATTATACTTGGACAGATCATTCCTGCTTTATTACAACTGAAGTACAAGGTGCGTAAGGTATTTGACGACACACCTTCGTTTGGCTACTGCTGCACTATACTAAATTGTAAATCCTTTCAGTTTCCGGAAAGCAAAATGGCGGATCATCAAGTAACACAAATCATGAAGAGACATGCAGTAATCGTGGCAATAAAGGCACAGCACAGCGATTTAGAGATATCACAATTTCTAAAGACCGCAAGATCATTCGTCTACAAAGTGCGGAAGGAGTTGGAGACCGAAGATGGCAATGTTGCACCAGTAGCAAAGCGTAAAAACATGCCTCACACTGACATCATCAGAACACCTGAATTTATTTAGCAAGTGCAGCAGGCCATCGATGACAATCCCAGAACATCCATGAAGTCACTTGCCAAAGATCTCCCATGTGTCGGAAGGAACAATCAGAAATGTTGTCCATGAAAACATCAGATATCACTCACGGTACGCAACGATATGTCTTACGTGTTTCAGCAAGACTCTGCTCCAGCACACAAGTCTCGCATGACACAGGAATGGGTGGCCAACAACTTCCATGATCACGTAACCCCTAACCTTTGGCCCCCTAACTCCCCTGACCTGAACTCGCTGGACTACTACGTATGCAGCGTTGTGGAGAGAGAGAGGTCAATAAACACTCCCTTAACACCAAAGATGAATTGAAAGCTGCCACTGTTCGAGTAATGATCAATATGACCCATGACCATTTGATTTGCGCATGTCGACGGTTTCGATCTTGCATTGAAGCAGTTATAGAAGCTGAAGGCGGATTCATTGAATAGCTATATACGTGGGTTGGGGCATAAATCATAGCAACTATTTTTTTATGAGAATTCAAGCATGGTGGAAAATGTGAAATATACAGATGAAAGAACAAGGAATGGACGAAATGTACGGACATTTAACAACACGCCAACACTTTGCTTCTCATGTTTCATACGTTTCATGCTTCTGGAAAATTTATTCTGGAACATGATTACAGATTTCATTTTCCAGAATAAGTAACAGAAATCAAAACAGAACGGCTGTTGTGATATACGAGCGTTGTTCAACTCGGGTTACATCCACCTTGCACGGCGGTTGACTGAGAATGATTTAACATTGCTCTCTGCGCAACATCAGGAACTCACGGAGCCATCTAATGTTGTGGAAACATACTAGCAGTCGCAGCTTCCTTGAGACATATGACATTTTATGATACCATCCTTTAGCTCTGAGAAAAAAAAATAGTTGCCATGACTTATGCCCCAACCCTCGTAATAAGAAGGTTTCTTGTGTATGCTCATGATATGTTTCAATAATAAAGTTATTATCTCGACTTATATATCTGTTTTCTTTCTTGGCGTGAATCGGTCCTCAAATACCTTATGCACCCTGTACTATACAGTCAACCCTCCTGTAACGTGACCTATTCGTATCGCGTTATAAGAAACTCAGAATGAACACATACAAGTCAGGTTAATTCATAAAGTCTTATAAGAATCTCAGTATTAGTAAAGAAAAATCAAATTATTTCGCAACGCAGTATTTGGATACCACGTTATGAGAGACTAAGAAAAATTAGATTAATTCGTTATATGGAAGCCGAACTATAAACGCAATTTTGCGACACAAATGGATAAACGAAGTTCATGCGAACACGCGACCGCCCATAATATCATCGAGCTGCGAGTGGCATTCAAAATCGACCTGGACTTGATTTTTTGCAATTTTCATTAATGTAAAAATCTAAACTTTCATTGTTAGGATGGTAACTACCGCCTGTCATGCAAATGCAGCACCACTCATCCAGTTGCCATGACAACCGATTGTTTGTTTAAACAAAATGGCGGACAGCGATATGTCGACCAAAGTGGAACAACGAATAATCAACAAGTTTCTCCACAACGAAGGTGTGAAAGCATCTGAAATTCATCAGAGACTTCAAAGACAGTTCACCGAATCATGTTTGGCTCCATCATCCGTCTTTGCTTGGTGCCAAAAGTTTGAAGGAGGGGAAGAATCCACCGGCAACGAACCTCATAAGGCAAGGCCAGCAACTGCTGTGAACGACAGCATCATCTCACAAATAAATGAGCTGATAAGGGACAACAGGCGGATTCATGCCCGAGAATTGGCTTCAATACTGAACCATCAGCACTGGCCGTGTGGAGACCACCATCCAGGATAAGCTGAAATTCAAAAAGATTTGTGCCAGATGGGTCCCTAAAGCAACTCTCCAAGGATCACAAAACCACCCGGGTGGAAATCTGTTGGAAATTCCATGCTGCTGCAGCGATAGGGAAGGTGACAGCTTCCTAAGGCGTGTTGTGACCACCGACGACCCAAGAAATTCAAGATGACACCGTCGCCAACGAAAGTGATGGCGACTGTATTCTGGGACATTAAAAGTATCATACATGTCCATTTTTTGGAAAAATGTCGAAGCATAAATGAACCCTACTATTGTGACATCTTGAGAACGTCCCTGAAGCCGGCACTAAGGAAAAAGCGACCAGGACTCCTTACCAGTGGTGTTCGTTTTCTGCAAGACAATGCCAGACCACACACACAGCCAAACTGACTATGGACACATTGACGGAACTCAAATGGGACATCTTATCATATCCTCCATACAGCCCGGATCTCTCCCTAGCGACTATCAGCTTTATAGACTCCACCAAGCGCTGGGACTGTCTATACCAGGCAAGCTGTGTCCACTAATATGAAACTGTGTTAACGTGAGTCGTCCAACCACATTTTCTCCAATCGCTTATTGTTCCATGAAATCAGTAGTTTTCATGTTGCCATGCATCGATACATTCTATATCAATCCTCTACAATGCCCTACGAATAGTTCAGCTTTATTAGTTGCAGAACGGCCTGTACGGAATGAATCAGTCAACTGATGCTCTTCGAAAATCCTTTCAGAAGACATCGATCTCTTGTCATCACATATCGTTTTTGAATGACAATGAGTTAGACCAACGGTGCAGATTATTTTTCCATTTTTAGAAGCATCTCCTTTTGAAATTCTAGTCAGTGCGATAGGTTTTGAAATCGTGGCTCCAACAAGATGGTCACTCAAATGAGCCAATCTTTAAACTTCTACACAGCCTTCGTTTTCAAAATCTTTCGTCAGAATGAGTATTGCCCATCACTGTAAAAAGAGGGCTATAGTTTCTAGAGGCCACACTTATCATATAATTTGAATTAAGGTTTCTAATTCAATGGCCGATATGTGTATATAGGTTATCTTCATTAAATGAAGAAACTAGTTTATTGTAAAGAATGCTTAGCTACTTATTCTATCTGCCCACCATTTTCCCGCACATAACCGTAAAACTACGCTCTTAAAATGTCTATTTCATGATCGTTTACTACTGTGATCCAACATATGAAATGTCTCGGAACAAATACGAAGGAAGTTAAGATTATACGAAACGTCAACAGAAACACTTTATCAGCTAAAAATGCGCCTGACAATTCAACCCAAGTTCTTCGGAACATCATTACAACCTCTAAGAATTGCTAGAAAAATACTCCATAGCGTTATTCATAGACTTCAAACAACCCATTCGCGCGTTTTACAATTCCATTTAAAATCCTTACGAGCCAGTTTGCTCTGTTCTTTTCACTATTTCATCTAGGATAAGTTGCCTTTAAATCTGCTCAACGACCGTTGTTTTATCACTCGTCCAAGACCTGAAAGCTTTCAAAAATGGAGTCGTCAACAGATTAACGATTCCATTCTCGTTGCACGACATCCGTCTAACATGGAATTTCAACGTTCGTATCGAGCAAAAATTCTGATAACAAAAAAAAAAAAAGGTAATCTGAAAAAAAGGGGGAGGTCATTCCGATATGTCCTCAGTTTTCCCACAAAAATCAAAGATACGACGACATCAGTTTCAGTATTACTCATTCATTTCTTTGATATTTATGTAATAAATTATAATAAATTAATAAGAAAAAATACTTTATACTCATTATAAATTATAAAAGAATCATTTAATTAAAAGTTATTTTAAGGTTATTCCAGTATTTTTGTTTTTATATACGAGGGGAAGTCATTAAGTTACAAATGGTGATTTAAAAAATACTAATTGGGATAGGAATTTGGAACTTCGGCTAGATTTGCACGTTATCTTCTTATTTTTCAACATTTTTCCTGACGTTGTTGATTCATTTGTCCTGTTGACGTAATAGTCTTTCGATATCTTCGTTAGCCGTTTTGCACTTCATTTTCAACATCCTCGTCATTGTTTTTTTACAGAGCGACTTTCACCTCTCTGATCCGTTCAAAAACCATCTTCGCGGCTAGCATTGTGCAAATGACCAGGGAGGATGAAAGTGAAGTGCAAAATCGTTTTTGCTGCCTTATACAGTGTGAAACCGTGTCAGGCAGCAAAAAACATTTTGCACTTCACTTTCATCCTGCCTCGTCATTTGCACCACGCAAGCATCCAAGATGGTTTTTGAGCGGACCAGTGACGAGAAAGTCGCTCTGAAAAAAGCAAATGACGAAGAGGTTGAAAATGAAGTGCAAAACTGGCTAACGAAGATATCGAAAGACTATTATCTCGATAGAACAAATTCATCTACAACATCAGGAAGATAATAAACCATTAAGGAAAGACATAACCAAGTACCGACAGGGTAAACTAATCGCTGTCACATGAACTATTTGAAAATTCCAGTGATTCAAATTCAATAATCTACAAATTTTATAACTTAATTTCTTAATTTAAGTCTGACAACTATATTAGCCCCTACAACTTTATTTATTTTTATTTTATTTATTATAATCCAATACGTCCATCCAGAGCCTGTATGGCCTGAGGCCGACGAGTTGGGTCCCTGGATGGACCTAGATTAACGACTGCTGTATGATGGTCACAGCAGCCGGGGAGGGGGGCGGTGAAGATCGTGAGTCACTGAGTCGCCCATCCAGTGAAAGCCCACCTGGTGTTGCGTAACTTCACAGAAGTGTCTTTCAATGAAAGCCCACCAGGCCACGGCCTCCCCCTTATATATATTTATTCATGCCATTCGTTATTTGTTGTTTGATATGTTACATGTCCTATCTTAGCATTGAATATTTCTATGATAGCAGAATGGAAACATTAGCACAAGTACCACTGAATCAAATTCAACCATCTTCGAACATTGTAATTACTCTTATAAATTCGTTTATGACAGGTCGTTCCGAGTCGTTTGATATATTACATAACATATCTTAGCATTGAAAATTTCCAATGGTACCATAGTGATATCATTAGCACAAGTACCTCTGATAAATATCGACAATCTTCGAACTTAATAGCTACTCTTTTATATTCGTTCAGGACGTGTAATTCCAAGTTGTTTGATATATTACACGACATATTTTAGCATTGAAATTTTTCAATAGTATGACAATGTTGTCATTAGAATATGTACCACTGAATCAAATTCAACGACCTTCAAACTTTGTAATTACTCTTATTTATTCGTTCATAACAGGTCGTTACAAGTTGCTCGATATATTTCATGATATAACTCAGCATTGGAAATTTCCAATGGTACCACAATGGTATCATTAAAACATGTATACTACCCAACAGTCACTAGAAGGCCTCTTTAGAGAATTCAGAAGTGTCGTGGATTCAGATTTTATTCTCATGGACGATAATGCAAGTCCCAACAAAGTTCTGATCATACTCAACGCATCGAGTGGCCAGCAAGATCTCCGGATATGAACTCGATTGAGCATGCATGAGAGAAAACTTACATAATAATATTTTATTCACTCTTATTTTATCATTTCAAGTTGTTTGATATATTGCATGCCATATTTTAGCATTGAAAGTTCCAATGAACCATAATGTTTCCACTAAACGAGGTGCGTTTGAACAGATTTCGACTATCAATAATTTTACGTTATATTCATTCATGATACATCATCCCAATTTGTTTGATATATTGCATGGCATATCTTATTGAAAATTTTGGAGGGTGTAATAAGGGTAAAATTAGAGCACGTGCTATTGTTTCGATTGCAAACATTTTCAAAATGGTTCATTCCCGGAACCATATTTATCAATTGACGAAAATAGTAATTTATATCCGCTTCTATCTCGTCATTACGATTTGTTTGATATATTACTTAATATATCTTCCCATTGAAAATTGCTAGGTGGGAAAATAGAGGTACCATTTGTGCATGTGCCAATGAACCGATTTAGATAATATTTGTGATTGGCTCGTGCCATGAACCATATTCATCGACTGACGAAAACAGATTTTGAAAATCTTTCACAGCCTCGGAGGAGTTAGAATTACGGACAGACAGACAGACACGTTTCCCCACACTTAGAGCATAAAGCACGTTTCGGTACTTAACCGCTTACAGCCAACACCACCTAGACAGAAGGCCTGC
>JAHWFO010088925.1:768659-791951 GCA_023313115.1 Rhysida immarginata
GCAGGCCTTCTGTCTAGGTGGTGTTGTTACAGCTCGTCGTTACTACTTGTTTGATAGTACTTACTATAGCTTAACATTGAAAATTGCTAGGTGTGATCACGAAGGTACCATTTGTGCACGTGCCATTGAACCGATTTCGATTATATTTGTGATTAGTTCGTGTCATGAATCATATTAATCGATTGACGAAAACAGATTTTGAAAATCTTTCATAGTCTTCGAGGAGTTAGAGTTACGGACAAACAGAAACACCAACAGACAGGTTTCCCCACACGCATAGCATAAAGCATCTATCGCTACTTAATAACGTGCAAATTTTGCTGTGCTTCAGATTCCTATCCAAATTAGTATTTTTAAATCACCATTTGTAACTTTCTTACTGACTTCCCCTCGTATTTAAGTTAAAATTACTTATGCCATAATATTTTCCTTTGGAGAATCTAACTTCTTGGGACTGTCCAATTAAGAGTCTTGGAACTCAATTATAACATTATCATTCTTATAATATGAAATTAACAAATGTCCATTAGTTGTCCAGAGCGGGAATTATCTTCGAGGGGTTCGTCTCCATCCCGGAATTTCGAAAACCAAAACCAAGCTTGCTTCAGTTGCACTGACCCAGTTTGCATTCAAAAAGACATGCCGGTCGAAGTTTGAATTTTGCATTGTAGATTCTAACATAACATTTATTACTAAGATGAAATAATTTATTTAAGACTTTTCAAAAGAATAGGCGTGAAGATGCAAACCATATATGGCAGTTATTTCTGTGAAGAGTTCAGGCCCTGTCCGTTTCAGTCGTCAAAGGCCAGGGTGCAGAAATAAGCAAGATTTTTTTTAAGTGACCAGATATATTTTCCTCTACAATTTTTTTTTTAAATTTTCCTCCCGATTCACGTCCACGTTGTAAAAGAGCAAACAGGAAGAAGGGGGCGAGGAATAAAAAACTGGGCCGAACACGATTAAAACACAAGGATTAATAAGACATATTTAGCGCATGCGCATATTCTGTTCACATCAAAGTAACATTCACTCTGCGACAATGGGAAATCGGTTTATATTTCGATATCTCCATAATTCTTATAAGAAATCAAAATCTGTTCCAGACCCGTCATCCGAGACCCATGTTTAAACACTCAAACCAAATCTCTTCTTAGATAGGTTTTAGCTACTTATTAATTCAACAAACAAATTAGAAAAAAAAACATCACCAAACCCATTTCATAAAAAACTTTCAACAAAAACCCACAAACTCAAACTTTTCAACAAAAAATAAATTTGCAGGCACCAATTCTTCAACCTTCCATTATCTTCTTAGCTCAAACATATTTCAGCGATTCTCTTTCACGTACCTCATAATAAAAAATAAGGAGCAGGAAAAAAAATTCCAACCCTCATAAAATTAACCCCATAAAAATCTCTGAAAGTACTGAAATAAAGTTTTAATAAAAGATGAGACCGGCGGAAATGAAAACACTACAATGGAGACGGTTCAACTCAAAACCTAGAGCTCCGATTAAAAAAATTACAAAATCCAATTTCTCAAGAAACGAGATTAGCAAGTTGATCAGAAATTGCTTTCGGCCGACGCGTCATCATTTTGCAAATTGTTCAAAAATTTGCTTTTCATCCGACCAGTGGAAAAAATTTCCTTCCTGTCATAACGTCTTGCAATAACAACCGAAGGCTGTTTCTCTATTAGTGGGAACTATTAATTACAACCGATACAAAAGGAGACGGCGGGAAAGTGGATCACTAAATTTCACACAATCATAACTACATCTTTTGTTTGTAGGTCCTACAAACAATACAAATTACTAGACAAACTTTGATAATTATATAAATTTTTGTTAACCTTTTTCATTTAAATAATAAAGAATAATGGTAAAAAAATCTAATATTACCCGTAGCAGGGGCAAAGTCGATCTTGGAATGGGACTAAAAGGATCAATGTTCAGACAGTTTAAAACATACGGAAAAAAAACGAACATTTAGATACAATTGAACATAGAGATTTTAATGAAAACTAAAATAATAAAGAAATAATGTTTTTAGGAACACGTATCAAAGGTATGTTGTCCGATTCCTCACATGCCCATTCTTGGCAAGTACAACACTGAATTCGCTCTTCTGCAAGTAAGACAAAAGTACTTTTTGATGTTGATTTAGGAAACAATGCATTTTTTTTTCATTCTAACTTGTATTTTTTCTACAGCTTCTTTCACTGGCACGTTGGTTAATACTTCTGAGGACTTTGCGTTTTTTTTCAATTTTTTATAGTTGATTGAGACAATGGTCTTATTTCCGAACGTAAAACAGAATTTTCACGACAGGGAGATGCGCTGTGGAGTTATTAATGTTTCGTATTATACAAACGAGGCCTGTCCGAAAAGTATCGGAATTGAGGCTACAAAAAAAATACGGTTCGAACTCACATAAATGTTCAGTCACCTTCAAAATAGGCACCGTCTGAAGCAACGCATTAAGCCCAAGTAAGGAATGCCTCCTTTGGGATGGCCAAGAGCTCCGCCGTCGCATTTTGTGTTTCACGTCCATATCCTCAAATCTCCGTCCTTTCAGCGCTTTCTTGATCTTTGGATATGCAAAGAAGTCGCACGGAGCTAGGTCAGTGAGCAATGTGGTGTTTTGTCAAAAATTGCTGCACGAGGTTTTCTGTCATTTTCACCATGCGATGAGAAAAGAAAAACGTTCTGCTTTAGCGTGTTACAACAATTCTAAGCGGCACTCTTAACATCTGCAACTTTCATTACGTCATCAGCAGAAACGTCTTCACACGATCCGGATAGGAAAAAGGTGCAGCGAGTTCTTCTTTTTTTTTTTTTATTTGTAGCTTCACTCCGGGTACTTTTCGAACAGGCCTCTATGCCTACTGTTGGTTCATCAATACAGTTAAAAGAGGACCCAGAAGTTTCTGTGCGTTAATAAGTGGTTTAGGACTTGCCAATATACCTAATGTAGATTGATCAAAGATCCACTTTACCCCACAAAACAAATATCCACTTTGCCCGAAACAATCCCCGTATTTAAAATTCTATATTCATCCTATCAGTATTAATGAAGAAGCCAGAGCTCAACATGATAAAAAGCCATTTAGCTGGCCAAGTTGTTGACATAGTCGTTTACTTGCTCCCAAATAGTCGTATACATAATATTCTAAAACAGGGTGTATCTAAACTCCTGTCACAAACTTCTGGTGGCGATTCCCCACAGCGAGATGAAAACAAAAGTTCATATAAACATGGTTCGGATAACGAACCATTTATGAGATTTCCGCAGTTAAAAATGAAGTTTCAGCAGCCGGTTTTGATACTCTGTGGATGGCAAATGACATGCGGAAAAGCTACAACCAAATTCTTGAAATAAATAATGTCCCATTTATTGGTTATTAACATGTGCGCCTGCTAATAACTTCAAGTGTACCTAACCATTTAGGAGGAATCACCAACCACAGAGTAGCAAAACCAGCTGCCGAAACTTCACTTTTAAATGCGAAAATCTCAAACGGTTCGTTATCCGAACCATGTTTATATGAACTTTTGTCTTCATTTTGTCTTCATTACCAGAATTTGTGACAGGGGTTCAGATACACCCTGTATATTTAATATCATTACAAAATAACAGAGGGCAAAAATAAACCTTTCGGATCCAGTTGAACTGGATGAAGACGACGACGCACTGTGCTCACATGAAGATTAAGTTCATAGGACGTTTTTTAATTCACGCTTAATTATTTCAGCTGTGGCAGTTGGATCTTTCATACTTAGCCTCTTGATTATTTTTTCTTCACGATGTCTTGTTTTTCTGGGTGATTGCGGCCGTAGGCCATTGATAACGGGCGATACAGCCCACTAGCACGTTCTCGGTCACCGTTGGTCGGTGAGTGCTTTAGAGCCCAGTAATCTGAGGGTTGTTTTGTTCGTGTATTCCTTTTGCTGGCTGTGGACTTCGATTGCAAATCACAGTTTCAAGTGGTTCAAGCATCTAACTACCGTTGCACAATTATTGCTGAAAGACGAATCTAGAGGAAATTCGCTTTGCCCAATATATCCCCTATATAAAACCCATTAATCAGAACGTAAAGTCTATGCCCTTCCTTAGCAATTAAAAATTGGCAGCTGCTCTAATTGGTAAAGGGCAAGGGCACAAAATTCCAGTTTTAACTTTCCAGAAGCTTTCGGAAATTCTTCTTAGAGGAGAAAAGGCTATGATGCCTGCAAAAAGGTGGCCAGGCGCACTGTTATCCTAATATAATTTCATTTAAATGTTTAGTCAAGTGTCCTAAGAATTTTTTGTTAAGATAGCGCTAAAAGCCGTGGCCAGGTACGTTCCATAGTTATATCTTCCGCACAGGGATGATTTGGAAATTTATTAAAGTCGACCGAGAAATCCGTCCAACAACGGGCAGCAATTAATTGCAGAAGATTTCCAAATCTATTTACCGAATTAAATTTGTTCGGAAAGAAGCATCCATGTATACGAGATAACATGGTTCTTTAAAAGTATTGCACTTTCAAAAAAATTATATACATTCCATTTTAACTCCTTTCATCCACAAGCATACCATTTCTCACTCTTCCGCAGAGGTACACAAGTAATTTAGTCAACTCCTTCCCCTTTCTCCTTCTCAGGTTTTATTTTCCAGAACCCATCCTCTAAAGAGAAACGGATGATTTGTCTCGAAACGTGCTTCTCACTCTTTCCCGACACCATAAGGAAACACAGACAAAAAAAAAACCCCTAACAAACTCGCCTTCAAAACGAAAATTTAATTTTCTCAGCGCACTATCTTTCATCATCAGCAAGTTACGATTACATCTCAAGGACTTTCTTCCTCCCGTTCATAAACTACTTTCCTCACTGGGGTGTAACACTGCAGTGAAACAGTATGCGGAAAGAAAGAAAAACATTAAAATAAATAAAAAAAATAAAAATAAAAAGCAGATGAGGGCAGAGAATTCAACCCTCATGAACCCTTTCGTTTCCTTCGTCATCACGAGTCTTTTAAGTAAATTATTCTGAAGCGCTTCTCTTTACTGCCTGGGCCATTTCAAACAATTGCATAACTTCTCGCGCTGAGTTTCACGCTAAAAACGGAACCATCTCAGGTCGACGCTCCTTTCATCCTTCTAGGGGTTCATTAAAACTTCACAAGAAGAGATTGAAAGCCTGTTAACCATTAAAAACGTTCATAATCAATGAGTTATCACTTTTAATAGAAACGGCATACACAATGCGGCCTTGCTTCTGCATCCAATGCAGCTTAAAAGTGCATAGAAACTTTTTGCTGAGATTCGACACCACGCCAATACAGACACCATCGCTAAATGAATAAAATTTATCTATCAATGAGATGTCATGGTCAACAGCAAGCATGAAGGACGATATAAATATTCATTCCAGCAAATCCAGTCAAATGTCATGGCAGGTCCAGAGCCTTTGCTATTTTCGCCAAAACCTGACCCTCCATCTGCCTGGTGCAAGAAAGTGCTCGATTCATCCGACCATACAACATCTTTCCACATTTGACTACTTGCCTAACTTTTTCTTTTGTCTAACTACAGTGGTCCTTCAGATATCCATTTACTAACGTAGCCATTTGTTCTGAGGTGAGGTAATCCTTCTATGTTCCCTATTATCAACCTGCGCTTTCTTTCTCCGGAATAAAATGTACCTTCTTTTGCTGCCATTCAGCACAAGACACAATAAAACTAGCAGGCGACCTGAGGTACGAAATTTGGTCTCATCCACGCTGTTTCTCTTGAACTGACCACTTCCTCTTCCCTAACATCAAGAAACAGCTGGGTAGAAGGCATTTCCAAGAATACGATGAAGCCTTTCAGGACTGAAATACTTCTTTACTCAAGACCTGCCAGTTGGTGTAAGATCTTTAGATTCTGTGCGTAGTCAATCATATCTTTTGTTTGGGAACAACTTGATCGCCCGTAGTCTGACTTTCTTCACTGGCGGCAGCTTCTATGAAGTGATCATGTGGAAGCACATTGAGCGCTATGACAAGTGCTTAAATAAACTTGGAAACTATGTGGAACAATAGTTAAAGGTGCATAGAATTTGGTAAAGAAAAAATTTTGAAAAAATATATATAGTAGATTTGTTTTTATTGCAAAACGGACCCTACTTTACGAATAATCCTCGTATACAGGGGGAGTCCGAAGTCTGTAACCCCTCCCCATAAATTTCAAACGAGTGGAGATACAACAAAGCTGTTACAGGCAAAATATAGAAGTTAGTACCCCCCCCACTCGTTTGAAATTGCATGGGGGGGGGGGAGAATACAGACTTTTGACTCACTTTGTATAAACTTGTATATTTGTACTATCAGAAAAGCGATGGATTTCGTCAGAGTATCGGGAGCCGAGTCTTAGCGTCATCATAGCGACACTGAAAAACCCGTTGGTCCAGTATGCAAATTGAAATACAGCAAGTCGCCAACTGGGCACAAAGTCCTGCTTACCGTCTTCTTCGATCACTGAGGCCCAGTTCTAAAGTTCGCCTCCCGCAACGCCCACACGAACTTTACAAACTTCTACACAGCTACAAAAAACAGGCACGTTTTAGTGAGAGGTTTTAGAACATCCACCCTACAATCCCGACCTCACTCTACAATGCGACTTTCATCTTTTTAGCCCAGTGAAAATGAGCTTTAAAGGTGCGTCGCTTTGAGTCTATCGCAGAAGTCAAGGAACTGATGCAAGACTGCCTAGGCCCCCAGTCGACGGTCTTTTACGCCACTGGTATCCGGCGACTTGTGACTGCCACCGTAAATGAAGCCCAAGGTTTTTGTAATGTTTCGACAGTTCAAGATCGTTCAACCATAATGTAATCAAATCGATGAGTCAGTACATATCGCAAGGCGCATCCTTCAATTCAGTCAAACCGGTCCTATTAAGATAATGAAGCCTGCTTTATCAGCTTCTCCTCCACTTTTAATTAAGAATCTCTAAACCAATTTTAAACATTAATAGACAAAGAGAGACAAAAGAACAGTAAAAACGATAAAAAAAAACCCAGTTAATCAGAAGTAACTTTTATTTATTCGACCTTCAACGCCCCCTCTCTCCGCCCAAGTACAAAAAAAATCGATTTTTCAAAACAAAGTCTTCAAGAAAGAAGAAAAGAAAAGGGAAAAAAAAGAAACTTTTTTTTAATAATACTAATAACAGTTAATATGTCAGTGAAACGAAAACTGTTCTCCAGCAACAGACGAGTTAAAAAGAGGGGGTAGGGAAAAGAGGGAACAAATTAAGACAAACAGAAGGCCGAGCCGGGATTAAAACGCCATTTGAACCTGGCGATGGAGAACGATAAAAGCGAAACGTTGAGAACATTAAACTGTAATTGTATTTCACTCTCTGCTTCTCCAACGCCCCCCTACCCCCCGGCACTCTCTCACTCTCTCTTTTTTTCCGAGTCATTAGCGACTCAGCACAAATTATCAACAACGAGAAATAATATTTAGAAAATTGTTTACGAAAAATTTCAAAAGGAGGTGCCATTAACAACGACGACAGCCAAGCGCACTGCCGTCAAACAATCCAAAAGAGGAAGCCACCCCTTCGTCAAATGCACTAAAAGATTTGAAGAGGAAGATCGATATCCCAAACTGAACTTCTATTACTGATATGAGAGAACGCTACTAGAGGAACTTTATGCGCACGTGGACATACAAATATCAGCTCTCCAAATATTTTTAAAACATTAAGATTTAAGAGTAACTTATGAGTTCTGGATCATTTCCGG
This sequence comes from Rhysida immarginata, assembly GCA_023313115.1. Lineage (NCBI taxonomy): Eukaryota > Metazoa > Arthropoda > Chilopoda > Scolopendromorpha > Scolopendridae > Rhysida > Rhysida immarginata. The sequence goes on from JAHWFO010088925.1 coordinate 776,439, forward strand.
GTCACAATTGGGGTTACATGTTACTATCTACCGCATTCCAGCGATCATATACACAATCAAACCGCATTATTATGACTACCTCCTACTTAGCTGTCAGCAGCGTATAGCCAATAAAAACAAATTGTAATGGTAGAAGCGTACATTCGCACAGGCTTACCACAAGGTCATGAAACGGATTCAAAAATGAAAATTCTTTTACTCGTTGGGGGGGGTGGGGTCTTAAAACTTTAATTATTCCAAAAAAATTTTGTTTCGGAAACGAACACATAGGCCTTCACTCTTAGTGAGTGGTAGGCAAAAAAAAAAAAGCTACGTGGCGCGATTAATCGCTTGGTGCGTATAAAATATGAGCCGCCTGACTAATACTAATATCAATCGTTGCTGTCACTAGCAAAATAAGCGATTTATCATTAACATTTCCGAAACCGGGTAGTTTGTGAATTATCCGTGTGCTTTTATGATTAAAGTGTACCGTGATTGGATATATGGCGTGGAAACTGAGAAGTAACTTGCGCCATTGTTGTGACAGCAAACGCCGACTGCAATGATATGTGCAGGACGACTGACACGCAACAAATGAGCAACTCAGCGTCCAGACCGAGTGGCTGGTAGACGTATTTCAACCCAATATAGTAAACCCAATTGCATATGGGGTTCCGAATGGTCACTGCAACTGCGCACGACAGACCTTCTCCAATGCATCACGGTTTCCGCTCTATCGACTGGATGGGCATTGTCCTAATCCTGCCACGTTGTTGGAAGAATACAAGCATATATGTTGGTGGCAATAGTATAGGATATGTTTTCTTGATATGCAATGGACCCTATTTGGTTATTTATCCATCATTGCGGATCAGGTACACCCATTCATTTTGATCGTCTTTCCAGCAGGACAATACCATGTGTATTACGCCAGAATTGTCCGGGAATGTTGGAGGAGCACGACAAAAATTCCAAGCCCAGTGGTCCACTAATTCTCCATACCTAAATCTTTGGGACCAATTCAACCGCCATGCCCCCCCATGGATCCTCTACTATTCTTTCTTCAGTAGCTGTCGGACGCCTTGCAGACTGCATGACTTTAGACACTTTCCAGCATCTCATTAACTCTCTCACGCCAGCTAAATGCTGCACACGGCGCTTATTCTGATTACAAACTGATGGTCATAATAATGCGGCTAAATTGTATTGCTTTGACAATCATATCAAAGGAAGTGGGCTGTAAAAGGTACACACTGACAGTGGTACGGTTAGTCCATCTCTACATATGCACCAGATAATTCGACAGACTTCTCCAAGCGAGAAGGTCAGTGGGAGACAATATTCGAAGACGGTGCCATCAGATGAGTGGTCCTTTGACCAGTTTTTATGCAGCATTTGGGTCTGGAGAAATCCCAGCTAAAGATTCAGCATGGGCCACCTACAAAACACATCTGGGCAATGCTTGATCGTGCGGTAAAACAACGTTCGCGAAAACCTACGTCCATGGAGGGATGTAACAAACTGTTTGCGTGTGGTGCTATTCAACGTGCAAAGATGGAAGAATTCATTGTTTTAAATTACTCTTTAACCTTTCTAGTTGCCGCTCCTTTTCCCTCTCCGAGATTACAGAACTTTATAAACAAAGAAGAAAGACGTTTAGTTTCGCAAAAGAAAAAGAAATTCTGAAAAATGCTTCAGGTTAAAAACATTCGCTTACCTCTTCTCATTCCACTCCAGCACTAGCGTTCAAGACTCTGTTGAATTGTGAAGGAAAAAAAAAAACCTTATTATAGGAAAAATTGATTGAAAATGTTAATTAAAAAACGTTTCATCAGCAAAAAAATAAAAAATAAAAAAGCTCCTCCTCCTTACCAACAAAAAATTTTTAATTTGTTAAAATTCAATTTTGAGCTTTATGAACCTGGAAAAGTAAAAAGCTCATTAAAGAAGTTACTCAGCAGAAAAACAGCCATCAATTAAGAATGCACACAGACATATTATGAAAATTCTAACGAAACCCAAAGACATACTACGGAGAGTCCAAAGCTATTCACTATAAAACAATACGGATACGTACCTTTTCAAACTATAGCCCCTCGAAGTACGCCCAAAGTAAAAGTGACTGATTTCGCTAATCTGCTTGTGAAGAGAGCTTGTGACAGCAATTTCCGTTTCTTTGCTAAATGTCTAGAATCGAGACTATTCAGCAATGCCACAAATCTCATGCGAGTGTGAAGTAGGCTACTTCCTGTCACCAGTCGGGTTCGTTTTGAACTGCAGAATACCAATCGTCTAGAGATTAACTGCAACAAGAAAAAAAATGGGCTATGCTCGCAGGAAATGCCCAGCTCTTCACGCCGAAAAAAATGGCAAATTCATCACGACAACGCGGGACCTCATATTGATAACATTTACGACAAGAAGGGATCGAAAGTAGCGAGAGCACAAATAGATCGGTTAGGTTTTCATGCCTTCCAGTGAAGGGGAATCGAAAAGACTAGCCCACTATCATCATTGCTGGATTTATCCGCCAAATTGTTCGTTAACCCCTCGACAAATTCAATCGGTAAGAGAATGAGTCTGATTGGCCCCTTCTTTCGTTGTGAAGAAAAATTATTTCAAGCGTGCCACATCTCTTACAACCTGCTTTCTAAATTTAGGACTTTTGTTTATATTTCTTACACTGATAACGGTATACCCATTTTTCATCCACAACAACGATTGGGAAGGCATCGGACACGATTTTCAAAGAAATTACAAAGAACAGACTGCAAGCAAATCTTCAAAGACCAGAAAAAACGCTGAGGAAAAGAAGTCAGTCTCAATCGTGTTGATATGCCTTCGTAAAATAAACCTCGAGAAATCCTAATCGGTCGTGACAACTAGCTAAGCGCCTTTCGCCAAACAAAAAAGAAAACAAGATCAAAGTTATTATAGCTGTGGTTCTACACTACCAGGGTATAACACAAATAATGTCACTTAGCCATTCTTCGACCAGGCCAGTTATGAAACAGAAACAAAGAGTGGTCATCTATTTCTTACTAAAAAAAGACCTAATGCTGCTGACATCCACAAAAAGTTGATTGATGTATGATTGAGAGATAATTAATGAGAGCAATTTGTGAAGATGAAACAGTGTAGAATACAAACCCATACATGTGTATTCAAATAACGTTAACTGGAGATGCATGTTTAGATAAAGTGTAGCTACAGTGAGAATAAGGCAAACAGCAAATAGGTATTGACAACAATAGACATAATTACACTGACTGGCAAGTTTATTAGGAACACCCATGACTATGCAAATCCTTTAGCATGGCAATTACTAGGTATCAGTTAGTCAAGTGACAGTCGGTACCAAAATAAAGCGAGAACACACCTGTCAACTTCAAGTGGCTTGACCGTCATCATGGAGAAAATAAAGGATCTGAGCGACTTCGAGCGCGGCATGATAGTTGGTGCCCGGCGAAGTGGACTGAGTATTTCCGAAACTGCACGTTTCTAGGCTATTCCCGAACAATCATTTCAAGGGTTTACCAAGTCTGGTTCAACAATCGCAAAACAACCAGCCAGAGACAAGCCTGTGGTCGCAAACGACTCGTCAACTAATCGTGGAGTAAAACACTGGACCGCAGAATAACATCTCTGAACGCACTACACGCTGTACATTGGCAAGGATGGGCTACAACCTTTTATCGCCAACCAAACCCGCAAAAAACGTCTTCAATTTGCCCGTGATTACCAACACTAGACCGTCGACGACTGGAAAAAGGTCTGCTTGTCGGATGAATCCCGTTTTCTATTGCGCCATGGAGATGGCCGACGCAGAATTTGGAGATAACAGCATGAAGCGATGGACTCCTCCTGTCTGGTTTCCACGGTTCAGGCTGGTGGAGGCTCTGTAATGCTCTAGGGAATGTTTTCCTGGCATACTCTTGGTCCGCTGATACCTGTAGAACAACGCCTTAATAGTCAGGGTTACCTGAACAATATTGCCGACCATGTTCATCCCTTCATGGCTACTGTCTTTCACGAATCGGAAGGATACTTCCAGCAGGATATTGCTCCGTGTCAGAAGGCTCGTATCGCCATGGAATAGTTCTAGGAGCACGAAAATGAATTCAACTTACTCCTCCGGCCACCACAGTCCCCGGATTTGAAACCAATCGAACATCTTTGGGAATGAGCTGGAACGGGTTGTTCGAGACATTGATCCACCACCATCCAATAAGCATCAACTGGGAGCAGCTGTTGCATCCGCATGGACAAATATCACGGAACAATGCTTCCAGCGGCTAATTGAATCCATGCACGGCGAATTTGTGCCGTTACAGCTTATTGGAGTGTTCCTAATATACTGGCCACTCAGCGTATATTACCTTAATAGTAGAAGATCTGATAGATAGAGGCTGTCGGTAGACAATTATAACAATAGGTCTAAAAGAAAACGGCTACTGAAAACAAATAGGCCTAACAGAAATTAAGATGTCTTACTTGAACGGGTGAAAAGGCATTGGCATCAAAAACTATTAAAAATGATGGTTATCATGGTGCAATTCAAAAGATTAAACCAAACGTCCCGTTTTCATTTCGAAGTTTAATTTGAATTATTTTAAGCAGGCTAGACTAGCTGTCATGCAAGTCGTATTTAAAAATTTAAAAGAAAAAAACCCCAACAATTTTCATCTCTTCTAGATAAGCATCCGGAACAAATGCTTTACCAATCAACTGACCTGACAAAAGTTTCCCGATTAATTTTCAAAATTTAGCATCATTACTAAAACACAAAAGAGACTAACTTCCCTTTAACTTAAGTTAAAAAAAAAGGAAGTTAATCTCTTTTCAACAACCTAAATCAAGTCCATCTGACAAAAAAAAACACAAAACAAAAAAAACACTTACACGACGACACCTGATACCGTTCTTCTAAAAAGTGAAGTGATAAACAAAGCGGTTTTTTTTCGATTTCGGCGGAAGTTAATCGAGTTGGAAAGATTAACCAGTTACTTCCTTGTTTTGTTTGATTTTATTTTCCAGATGCACCTATCTTTTCAAGAGGCCTCATTGTCCACGGTCGTCAACACCGACGACTCTGTCAGTTTCCCCAATTAAAGGAATGCACCAAAAACGATTCTTTAAATCGCCATGCAATAGAACGCGATTACCAATCGGGGAAAAAATGGTTCATAAATGTAAATAGCAGTTAACGACTCACTCCCTTTATTAACTCCACAATTCACTGACTTTCAGCACAGGGGGAGAGAAAAAAAAATAAAGCTACGTCGATCTGCTTGGGGACCACCTGCACCCCTTCATGAACTACTTTTACCCCGCGGGCGACGGCATCTTCCAGTAATAATGCGCTTCCACCTTCGAGCATGAAAATAGATAGAGGCGGCACCCTATTCATGGCAAGGGGAAGCCAGTGGCACCAAAATCAATCACCTTGTGGATCAGCTGTGATAGGACAAAACATTCCCTTGTTGGCATACGATTGACTTGTGGTTACATATTATTTTAGCTTTATTCGATTATGTTACTGATCCCACTCATTTTTAAACGCAGTTTGCCTATTATTTAATGATACTTTACAACATTATTTCTTATTAACCGGATTATTACGTTATTTTATATTTAAAAAATGAGAATGTACGATATTCCGGGGTTTATGATCGGTTCAGAACAAAAATGTTTTGTAAATTTTTTAATAATTTGGCCTATTTTTATGTAAATATTTATTTTAATTTAATTCACAAATTTTATACAAATAAAAAAATTAATAAAAAAAATGATACAAAATATAATCCTCTAATCCAAAAGTACAAAATGTTCAACAAAAATTCTAATAAAAATAGTGAAATAAAAAAAATGAAAAAAACAAGAAAAATTGCTTAATCTCAAAAAATAAAATAAAATAAAAAAGTAATATTTTTTTTAAATTTCGAAAAAAATACAAAATAAATGTTATAATATTAATAAGAACTCATTTAAAATTAAATTTTCATTATTAACCCATTTAATACATGTTAAAATTTAACATATACATTCTGTAAATAATTATTTTAGTTGAATGTAATGGAAATTAGATGTATAAATACCATGAAATAATATTAAGTATATAAATAAATAGTTCAAAAACGATTCTACAGGCCATAATTGGATTGACTATTTTGAACTATTTATTTATTTGCTTTATTAATATTATTTCATGGAATTTACATCTAATTCTGTAAATAAGTTAATACATGTTAAGGACTTTATATTTTTTTCTCATACTTTATATTTTTTTCTCATATTTTTGCGTGCTGAACAAGAGTATACCATTTCGTTTCTGCCTCTATTTTTATGCTCAAAGTTCTATTATGCCATGCGAAATAAACCCTACCCCTTCTATTTCTATGCTAGAAGGAACAACCTTCTTATCACATCATACCTAAGGCTTGGCCGATTATTGTGTAGGGGTATCAAAATGCCTAAGTCATGTGACCTAACTCTGGTGCCATAGAACAAGAGGCTATGCCGCCTCTATCTATTTTCATGCTCGAAGGCCTCCACGCACGGCCCTTGTGACTCGGCAGTGGCTGGAGGAACATGCTACCGACTTCACGACAATGATTTGGCCCCCTGTCAAATCCCTATGGAAAAGTAAAAAACTTAACTAAATCACTGTGGAATTTTACATTCAAAGTATTAGATTAAATAAAACTATTAGTAGCAGTTCCTTTCTTTCTCTACAGGTCATCGACTCCACAAGGTGTCAGCAATATTCTAGTGAAACTCGACTCCATGTCAACGACATGGGCTTCGCTGTAATCCCTTCATTTGCGAGCTGCCCTCATTTCAGTTTTCTTTTTCATATCTAAAGTTGCAAAAAAAAAAAAAAAAAAAAAAAAAGTCGGGATGAGACATCAAAAATTGATCGACTTCCGTATGACGACAAGCCAATTCATAACCAGGTATAAAGATCATTTGTCATATACACAAAGCAAGACATACTTCAAACTTTGCTGCTCGCCATCTTAATCAGCCAACCAATGAGATGCTAAATTCCCAGATGCATCACATACTAAAAATTTCATGTTAGATATAATCGGCCCTTAAACCTCTACATCCAATGACTGCTATTCTCTATATATCCATTTTTATACAACCTCTGACAATTAAGTTCGATGAATGACGTCCCACCCTAATCTGTGCGAGCTTTACGCGAGTAACAATGCATGTGAATACAGGCCCAGTCAGCTTGTTTAAGCAAGTTCAGACAGGTAACGTTTGTGCGTGCAATGGTTTAGCAGATGCTCGTTTCTTCAGTTGAAGGTGTAGTGTGCGCACGTAACTGTGGATAATGGATCAAAGAGGAACACTGCCGTAATCGTGCAACAGTTTCTGGCCAACAAAGGGGTCGTATCCATAGCTCATCCACTTTATTCACCAGACTTGGCACCGGCAGACTTTTTCTTGTTCCCACGCCTGAAACGTGCCTTAAAAGGGACACAGATATGCGGACATTCCAGACATTCAAGCAAATGTGACACGTGAACTTAAAGCCATCCCTAAGGAGCTTCCAGTACTTATACACCCGATTCCAAAAGTGTATTGCCTTCCAGGGTGATTATTTCGAAGGACAATAAAGTAAATGTGGCTCTATCTGTTTTGCATTTTGTTGTGTGAACTCATTCACCGAACTTAATTGTCAGAGGTTGTATATAAAGGGAGTTATATCCGAGGGAGTTGTTTTCGCCTCGTACCTTTCTTTTCTTATCACTTGGATGACCCTTGATAACATCAGGCTTCTTACCTATCTAAACGTATTTCCTTTGGTTCCTGTTGAAGTAGGGCAAGTTCGTGAAAGCACTGCTTCCATCCCACTGGAATAAACGTACACTACACACTTTTCTTGTTACTTTGATAGAGCCTAGAATAAAAGTCAAAACTACTCAAATATATTCTACCTACGAGGGTCAGTCAGATAAAAACAATCGGAAGCCTGTAAAAGCCGGATGGTAGTTACTAGCCCTAACAAAAACAGTCGGCAGCCGAAACTCGCCGTAAAATGAGTGTTTTTTATGGGGGAGAACTGTAACTTGAGTAAAAAAAATGTATGGTCTACACGAATTTATTCTTTGATTTGAAGAACGACCCAATCTGATGGGTCGTAGCCCAAATTCTGGACGAGTTCGCACCCACACGAGACAAACTATACGACGGTCGGGCTTCTTCTCTCACGGTGTATGACAATGAACACCACAGGCCGCGCTGAAAACCATGAATACCTGGCGCGAGGTCTTAGAATATCCACCCTACAGTCCAGATCTCTCTCAATACGAACTTCATCCTCTTTTTGGAGTTTAAAGGGGCGGCACTTTGGATCAGCCACAGAAATCAAGGTAGCGATGAATAATTGGGTTCGCTCCTAGCCGACTGACTTTTAAATTATCAATTGACTAGATTGGGTTCGTTTGATTATCTTTCATTTAACTGCCACTCGTTGTTACAGTAAATATCAAAAATTACACGGGGCAATAATTTCAAAAAGTTTATGCTTCCGAAATTAAAATAGTCATTTCTTATGCATTCAATGTGATAAACATTAATATATATATAAAAAAAAGCTGAATTGGCTACGATTATTAGTTTTAGAATGTATACTTGAATGCGGGTCCATTCTTATCCATGGGTTTTACCAAGTTTGTTTTTTTTAACAAGGCCGAGCTGATGTGTAACGGAGGAATGATGATTTTGTGTGGTTCTGCCAATGGTGGGTACATTCATTTCTCCAGGCTTGAAAGATGTTCTCGGAGGCCAGTCTTTCAAGATTTAGTGCAAATTGCTCTGCTGTCCCATAGACAAAGAAAACAGCAGTACTTTGTATATTCCTGCTGCAAAGCCATCAACAGGGACACTACCTTCAGATCAGCACAGATCTGCCATACTTAATCCTCTTCAATAGCACCTATACAACGGAGACGATACGTCAATAACCCTGCAAAGAGAGCCAACTAACTTTTTTCAATGTGATATTCGTGTTCAGCACGTTAAATTCATTCATTGTTGCCCAGTATTATTAACGGAAATTCCACAGCCTGGACTCAAACCAGGAACCTTCAGATAATGAATGTTATGCCACTGAGAAAGATAGTCCCGACTTGCGAAGTAGATAACTGCCCTAACCAGTCTAAAGGACATGTAGATAGCGTAATGCTTCCATGTCCACACAAGGTCAACAGGGTTAGAGTATCAGCACGATTAGGAAAAGGTTCTTGGTTCGAGTCCAAGCTGTGTAATTTTCTTTCCTATTTTCATCAATGATTTAAGAATCTGAGGTATGGCGTATAAATAAATATCAAAAAATAAATAAATTATTCCAACACATTATCTGGTTACCCGATATCACCTTTAAATAATAAAAACAGAAGAACATTTCAATGTCTCCGTAAAGTCAGTGTATACCACATTTACCTAGCTCACAATAACCGCACCCACGCCTGTCAAATTCGGCATTTCATTTAAAGAAAAGAATATTTCTCACAAATTCATATAAATTTGTAAAAAAGCGTCGCATTACAAGAGACATGTTCATTCTTGGTTTTATCGAGCAAGTTCTTTTTGAAATCAAAAATCAGAAGGAAAAAAAAAGCAGCAGCAGCAACACAAAATTAAAAAATCATATCAGATAGAAAAATAAATAAATAAATAAAAAAAAACAGACATGGAAGCAAGCGTAGGCTCAACTTAATCAGAATCGCAATTTTTCCATGCCCTACAAGAGCCAAGGTAAATGCCCCGAGTGACATCAGCCTCCGTATCACAGCCTGAATACCAAGTAAGGTGAGGGAGAGGTTGATCCATAGAACGATATTAAACCCAGGAAAGGAATGGATGATGTAAAAAGGTCAAAACGTAAATACCAACCCACACTACTTTCAGGAGAGAGAGAGAAGGAGGCAAAAAATAAATGCCAACAAGAACGTGGCGTGCAAACCCATTATGAAGACCAACAACAGTTCTACTAAGGTGACGTCATGCCGATTGCGTGCGAGTGAGGTCCCGCTAACACCCACCTTGGAAAGCCAACATAAAAGGTCGGAGGAGAATTCGTCAAAGACATTATTTAGAAGGAAGGTGGGGGAGGGGGTTACAATCTCCAATGAATACAAATTATAAATGTCGTGCAACCGATCTGAAAAGCAAAGACGGAGAGCAGGCGTGTATGCGATATGTGTATGTGATCTCGAACTGCATTCACCTCGAAAAATAATTTTTTCCCTCTATTTTATTTTTGGCAAGGAAAGTAAAGACGGGGTCAAAAGCGTGACAATTTGATTGTCATTCTAGCTTAACCGAACACCGTTTGGGAGTTGTGTGCGCGGCACTTTTCTACAATGAAAAAAAAATTCCATCGGAATATTTTGCAATCTTAAAGTGAAGCCTTGAAAAGGAAAAAAATCCATAAGACCAGAAAATATGCATTAGAATGAAATTTATCGACGTAAAAACCAATAGCTCTCCTTAGCTTATACCTCAACAGCGACAAGTAAACCAAGATTGCCTCACCGTTTTAAAAGGGAGGGCGGGGACAGATTGAATTAAAATACATTCTAATTATAAACTGTTATAATTTTGATTTTAAGTGTACATTTCATAAAATTAATGAAAAAGCAACTCCTGTTTTCATTCAGAAGTGCTCGCGTGATTTCTAGAACCAAAACAACAACGAAAACTATTAACTTGCGTCTAGGAAACGTGGAAACCAAATGTATAGATAGTTTCAGCAATTTTCTTCCATTATTCCCCAAGAGCCTGACCTCACCGGGAATCGAACCCGCAATCTCCAATGCTTCATTGTAATAATTAAGAGTAGAAAAAAAAGTACAAAAAAATTTAAGGTACACAAATCATCCAAAAACAAAAAATGAGGTACTTCACTGTACTTTCACCTTACTACTACGATAACTACTATACTATACTACTACTACTACTACTACTACTACTACTACGAGGGGAGATCAAAAAGTAAGTTGCACTTCCACGGTATGGCCATTTATTACACCACCTATACAAAAGCAACACGGCTATAGCAGCATACAATGTAGGTTCACTTTTCCACATAGTCCCCAAGAGACCCTAAACATTTATCCGAACGATCAACCAACTTTTCGATTCCGGATGCATAGAAATCTCCTCCAGCGTTTTGTAACCACACGGTGACAGCCGCTTTCACCTCCTCATCGTTTCGAAATCGTTGTCCACCGAGTTCCGTTTTGAGCTTACCGAAAGGATGAAAGTCGCATGGTGCTAAGTCGGGACTGTATGGAGGATGTTGCCAAACCTCACACTTGATTCGCTGCAGTAGTTCGCACGTTTGGCGGGCCTTGTGAGGTGTTGCATTATCGTGCAACAAAATCACACCGGCGCTCAATTTCCATATACAGCAGTGATTTCACGATAAATGTCCGTACAATTCACCCGTTTGGCCCATAGAAATCGGATTGCTGCTCGCACCTCAAGTTTGGAGTGGACATCCAGTTGACGCGCCACTGCTTTTAGCCCGCTGGTCACACAAAACACGACGGGAAACCACAGCAACCGTCCTATCCGACGTCTGCGCAGTTAATGTCCATTTCTCCGCTTTGCCCAAGATTGCGACACACAGCGCGCTTCTGCGGCGAGTTAGTGCAACTTACTTTTTGATCTCCCCTCGTACTACTACAAATCTGTCTTGTTGGTACCGGAATGTTGGCTGTCCAAAATGTCAAGGTAAGTTGCAGACGCTATAGTTCCTGCTGCTGTAACAGGTTGGCTAAATTCAAACAACGAAAGTGAGCCATATTTCATGACACAGCCTCCTCCTAACTTCGACGTGGAGCACCATGAAGAAGTAGACGAGATCAAAACTAGACCATATGGCTGCAAGAGTATGTATCTAGCTAGATTCGTCGCTCCATAAGATTTAATGTTCCAAAGATCCGTTAGTTAAAAGATCCGTTATAAAGTCGCTTTTTACTTCCTTGTACGAAGTAAAGGAAGTATTGTAATCGCGAAAAATTTTGGTTTTCAGATTTCAAAGGAAACATACATTTTGACCATCTCTGATTCCATTTTGACGTGTTTTGCGTGTATGTATCTCGCATAAGTCAAAAATGATTAGCCGTAGAATGTTAAAATTTTACATATAGGACTGTTGTAACATCTCGTTGTGCACGTCCCCGTTTGATTGCATTCGATTAGGTCAAAAATGTGTATTTGTGGTGTCCACAACAGATTTTCTTACATGTCTACGGAGTTTTGTTTGCGTGAAGCAGTTTGTGACGTCAGTGTGATTGTTTCCGTAGCCGACGAAAGAGATAGGCCACGGCGCGGAAAAGTCACCTGATCATCCTAGGCTGAATAACAATGTAATCCTCATTGTTTCCATCTTGGATTTTAAGAATCAGTATTTTTTCGCTTGTTGAAAACAATGAAGGTTGGATTGTTGATCAGTCTACCATGGTCAGGTGACTTTTCCACGCCGGGGCCTGTCTTTTTCGTAGGCTACGGATTGTTTCTTCTAAGAGGGGAAACAAAGAAGATAAGCAATTGTTGCAAAGCTTCGTACAAGAAGTCCCGTGATGCCCACAACAGATATTTTAGGTACATTGTAAACGCGCACCAAAGTTCGGCTTTTTTTTTCGTACATCTCTCAACAACGAAAAAACGTCCGAGCCAAAAACTGTGCCCGAAAACACCTCAACGGCACTTACAGAGGATTATGGAGCAACAATTCCTTATATAACCGACTAGTACCATAGCGGACTGCAGAAGACAATTTCGGAAATGAAGACAATATGCGAAACAGCAATAACAACCGAAGATCCATAAGAGTACTACGCCAAGGGTATGTAACCCCTCCTATGGGCTGTTGCCGAGTGGAAAAAAGTTATATGGTCATTATGGTACAGTAGTTGCAGGTTAAGACACCAACTATTTCGTGATTTGGGAAACGTTTCCATCAAGAGATATTATGAGCCTGGTTTATGTAGAAATTACCATAAATGGTAAAGTTTGCTAAACATTGTTACCAATCTAGTCGGCCCATTCATGACCATAGTCTCAATACAAACCAGTTTGACTCATTTGGTGTTCGAGCGGTCTCAGAACGTAAAGTTAGCTCAGTCTCCAGAACTTAATCCCATTCATCCTACAACAATAACAATTCAATATGCAAAAGCTGGGGGACACTATTCTTGAAGCAAAGGAAGACATCCTGGAAAAGGTTTCCTGATATACGCGGAGTTCTGCACAGTCAGATCCAACGCTGTATTATGAGGTTGGACATAATAAAGCAGACAGTTAGAATTAATTTAAATTGTCATCATTATGCATAAATTTATTATTCTTACTTGCCACTTGAAATAATAATATAAGCAACCCATTGCCAGGAAATACCACTGTCGATTTCGTCAGCATTTCTTTCTATTTACATTCTATCATTTCATTTTTCAATCAAAATATCAAGAACTTGTTCAAAACAATTTTCTAAAAAAACTCCTCCTTAGTTCGTTAAATGAAATTTTAAGCCGAATAATTAAAAAATTAAAAAAAAAAGATTAATCATATTCAAACAAAAAAAAAAATCCTCAAAAACCCAGAGCGCTAGTTATTAAAATGGAGTGTGCCTCGGTGCATCGATCATTTCCCTCTGACGAGAAAGGAAACGAGAGAAAGAGAGAGAGGACATGTATACATAAATACACCAAGACACACAATGGAAACAGGAAAAAAAGAGAAAAAGACAGATGGAGGAACAAAATTGCAGTGATTTATGGGAACTCTCCAGACAATTCATTTTCTCCTCGATGGAGAGCGAGATTGAACTGGCATCAGAGAACAATCATGACAGCGGCTGAAAACTAAAGAAAGATTTGCGGAGAGTGCTTAAAGGTTTGGGGCAATGAAGAGGCTTCGAGACTTTCCTCCGAGTTCATTCTGGCACGTCCTTAAATAAAAGTCGATGATTAGTTGAATAAAAAAGCGAGAAGGAGACTTTTTTAGGGGGCGAAATGGCGATTAAAGGAAAAGGCAGGAAAATGAGAAAAGCCGATGGAGACTGAGAGAGGGGGTAAGAGAAGGATTTTTTTTCTTACTGGATGTATAAAATAAAATGATGATGGGATATAAAATCGAGGAGGATATAATAACAGCATTAAAAATATAAATAAAAAAAGAACTGTTCAATCCCCCATCGCGGCTGTTCTTAATAATTTCATTCAATATGGCTCGTCCTCGATTTTTATGGCCGAGCTTTTGACAGCAACAAAAAGAGGCGGGAAAAAGTTAATTAATTTTTTTTTATCTCAATGTTTCTTTTAAGAATTATCAAAGAGTTCAAAAGAACGAGGAAAAAGGGTTTATAAAATAATCCAACAGAACAAAAGAAACGCTTCATTTTAAAGAGTAATAAGGTCAAAAAAATTCTACGAAATTCTTTAATATTCGAAAAGAACTGAAATAAAAAGGGCTCCCCCTTGCAATCTCTTCCAACTGTTATACTATTTATAACCTTATTTTCCTCCTTCGTGTTATTATTATTAACCCGTAAATTTCCTTGATATCTAATTAACTCAAAGGAAATTTATACGCTGCAATTATAAAATACTTTGAATTACTTTTGGGCAAAGTATAAAACTTAAAATACACGCCAAAAAAAGAAACAAATAATATCAGCAATCATAAAAAAAAATCATGCAAAATTTAAATCTGATTTTTTATTTATTACAAAACCTACATCAAATTGCAATGTAAAAAAAAACATTCGGAAAGCCGTCTCCTCTCACAAGGAGACTCCACGAACTCGACTCACCAATTTTGATGGGAAAAATTTTTATGAAGAGATTTCGCAAATTTAGGTTCAGATGAAAAGCTTTAAGTTTTACAACAGCGGATTTACAAAACCAATAGATCTTCGATTGGATTCAGGTCAAGCGAATTCCCTGGCCATTCCAGGACCGTTATTCCTTTTTTTCCTTAAAGTATGCCATTGATTTTATTTTGGATATATGAGTCTGTGCACAATCTTATTGGAAGATACAGGGTGTCCCAAAAATGAGCGACGATTTGAAAAATCAATTGAGGAAAAACGGAAGGTGATAGAAATGTACGGTTTGCTGCGCTCTGCTTAGAAAACCAGGGAATTTATTCGCACCATGTTTCAAAATTAGTTACAAAGTTCGTCAACAGAAACTGATGGCGCCGCTAATCTCAACGCATTCCTCCCGTCAGATCGGCATTCTACAGAGTCAGATAATCTAAACCCCTGTCACAAACTTCTGGTAGCGATTTCACACAGCGAGATGAAAACAGAAGTTCACATAAACAAGTTTCGGATAACGAACCCTTCATGAGAATTCCGCAGTTAAAATTGAAGTTTCAATAGTGGTTTTTATACTCTGATGATGGCAGGTGACATGCGGAGAAACAATAAATTCTTGAAATAACGTCCCATTTATTGGTTATTAACAGGTGGCCCTTCTAATAACTTCAGGTGTACCTAAA
>JAHWFO010088925.1:792051-851455 GCA_023313115.1 Rhysida immarginata
CTAAACAATCTTTCGGGGGGGGGGGAGGGTGAAACTGGTACTGTAGTAAACGGTTCGTTATCAGACCTCACCCCCCCCCAGAATTCCAAATGAAATGTTTCCACGGGCGTTTGCGAATTTTGTCTTCAGACTGCACCACGTTGTTGCTGCAAATGGCGGTTATTTTGAAAACATTGCTTTATAGTTTTACTTTGTCAGCAGCGCCAACTTTGTAATAAATTTTGAAACTTAGTGCGAATAAATACCACGGTTTCCGAAACAGAAGCAGCAAATCGTACATTTCTATCGCCTTCCGTTTTTCGTTAATTAACTTTTCAAATCGTCGCTCATTTTCGGGATATCCGGTATCATCATCAGATAAATAGAACTTCTCAAAGCTTGGAATCAGAAAGAATTCCATTTCAGTAAAAAATTCAGTATTGACCTGGCTCTTCACAAAACACAGTTCACAAACTGCCCATTAAAACGTCCCCATCCCATCAGTTTTAAAGGCGTTTTACTTCTCGGTTGACAGTTGAAGACATTTATAACAGCATCTTTCCAATCTCTCCACACAAGATTTCTTTTGTTGAATTTTAGACAAAATATGAACTCAGCACTAAAGACACGGTCTTTCAATCTAACCATATCTCGGGGGTCTAATTTTGGCCCAGCAAAGACTTTTTTTCTTCTGGATGGATGTTAAAAGGGGTTTTTTAAGGCAATATGCGATTGAAAATCCATTGCATTTTAACTGTAAGCTGTCCTGCATGAAATCTTTTTATTTAAGATACTGATAAGTCAGATGAGATCTCATGCCTAGTAAAAAAGTGCATCTCTTTTCATAATACACCTCAGTCTTCTTTGACCACGATCATCGAGTACTTTTGGTCGACCATTTCGATTTCTCGCTTTTATAGTTTGATCTTCTCTCATCTTTTTTTTTTTTTTTTAATTTTGTTAACTGAGATTTAATTTTTTTCTTATTAATTTGTTTGTTTATTTAGCTTGATTCATGTTTTTTTGTTACTTATATGAATGATAAAATTCGATCTCATTTGTGTGCACTTTTAACCATTTTTATAGATTGCTTTTCATTTCCACAACGCTCAAATATTGCATGACTGTTCATTTAATTATTGATCCTCCGACTGATGAAAAATACACAATGCCATCTTATGGTAATTGAATCGTGCTCGAAAATTGCATACCTGGGGTTTTAATTAATAAATTTTATATTATCCCAAAATTTTGAAACAGAATAATTTTCATGAGAATAATTTCAAAAATTTATTTCCTTGAATGTAGTACATTTTGATATTTTACAAAAAGAGAACCACTGTGAGGTTGAATAAATTTCTTAAGTTATTTTGCTTAAGGTTGTAGTGTGAATTTCTTAATTTGCTTAGAATGCATTTAATTTGGGATAACTCTCTGAAATGGGCTTATGTAATGAAAACAGCTTTTATACTTCACGTGCTTATATTACAAATATTAACCCAAAAATATAGCCAAATGTTCTTTTTATCTCTGCGAATCTAATAAAATCACAATAATTCACATAACTGAGATTCATATAAAATAGCCGGGAAAAGCCTGTTAGTAAAATACAACATCGAAGTGGACTGCTTATGAAATTTTCATGACCCATTCTAAACACAAGGGCTATTCCATCTGAATGGATCGTCCACTTGGAATACACGTAATGCTTGTTTATCATTTACCAACGAGCGCAAACACCCATCTAACTCATAGCTCTAGTTGAATGCGCTCTTCACCGAATGACTTTCAACAAGCAATTTGTTTTCAGCGTGCTTATGCTATCTTTTCCATGTACAGAAATATTTCGCTTAACATTCTGTAGAATAACGTTCGAACCGCATATACCTCCACAAAGCACTACTGTCAGACAAAGAATGCATCGCTGCCAAGCGTACAATAACGCATTGATACTATCAATTGTTTCAATGAAGTTATGATTAAAATTACGCGAGAGAATACTCAGACATAGAACCAAGGATCAAGAGCATTCGATTCCAGTCACGGAATTTTCCCTTTCGTTTTTCTTTATTAAGTTCATCAATTATTTCAAAACAATAAATATTTGTATCATACTAAAAAAAAATATTCAAAATCAATAAATAAAGAAAAAGTTCCAATTTTAAAAGATATTCCTCAAAAAAAACAAAACAAAACAAAAAAAAACGGAATATTTTTAGTTTCTATCACACAAGCCGATGTTCAAGTCACGATGCAGTTTTTTAATCTTTAGCATTCACCTGAAAAGACAAAAGAGGAAAACTTTTGTGGACGAGCTCCACCCAAAAATCAAATGAGACATTTTCAGCCGTTGGAAGGGAACACAGGATCAACAACGTAGGTGAGGAGGGTGTCCATTCAACCATGTCTCGACCGAATCCCCCACCTCCTTATCATTATCCCTTCCCATCCTCTCAAAAGGAAACCCAAAAGAAAAGATCAATCAATACTAGGAAGGACTGCGGTTCCAAAGATTATTTTTCCTCCAAAACATTCGACAAAGAAAAGAAGGTGGAGGAAAAACCGGAAGGATATAAGTCTTCTTTTACTTTCTCACAGTTTTCTTACTTAATAACGGCACTGGCCAAGATTACGACCGAAGCTGCTGAAAGCTATTCTCTCTCTGCACACGTGAAACCGTTCCGAAACTACTCAACGGTTTCTCATCAACGGCAATCAACGTCTCAGAAAAGCCCTTACTCTTCTTTTTCCAATGGCAGAGCTTGCTCTCGATAAAATTTTATCTCGACTTTCAAGTAGATGAAGTTCATTGTATGACAGGATAAAACAACAATGTTTAATAAATTCAAATTCACATGCTATGAAAATTTAGAATTTCGGGTAACTCAAAAATAATAATTCGATACTTTAAAAATAATATTAAGTACAGTGCCGATGTCAGAATTAATTCAAAGGCAGCTATATCCTTACAAGGCAATGCTCGTGAAAGATTTTTTTATCGGAAGCTTCTGCAACACCCAGACACTTTTCAATATAATAAGTATTTGTCTTGGACATACCGCAAACAATGGCACGCAAAGCTACAGGAAAACCCCTAATACTGTTGTAGACTAATACAACATGTGTTGGGAGGTTTGTTCCGCCATGCTTAGTGTAGAAAAAAGATGACAACTAACGATAATATACCAGAAGCCCCAATCCAGATCGATGAAGCACGATTCGCAGAGAGACGCGAATTCAACAAAAGTCGCCTTCTAAATGGCGATCAAGAGCCAAAGATAAGAGAATTTTATGTCGGGTAGAAGGACGAAAGCAGGAAGTGACGCCAAAAATATTTTCTCCTTTGTGGTTCTGCCGTGCTTTTATGCGTGTGGGAACCACGCTTTAGACTAGTAACTTACCAGTCAGAATACATTAAGATTACAGTCCATCCAGCGAAAGAAAACTATGTCAAAGTCGGAAATTCAAAATTACCCAGTCAAAGCGATTTAAATCAGTTAATTTTGGATTTCATAATCTTCACATACCATTTCCTTCGCTGAATGGACTATAGTAACTTGACAATTTTCCTGGAAATGGCATTTGCCTCATAAGCTTAAAAACCTGCTAACAATTAGATAAGCTTCATTGAAAACTCACTGTTACTAAGCTCTCACATAACTCAGAGAGCTGCACTTTAAGAAATCGAGGTTTCCCACCTGTTATCCAGTATATTTCGAAAAAGAAAAAAATATTACATCACTTCTCCTTTCAATCCAAACTGTGCCTTACAGTATATTTCGAAACACGAAAGTTCGAGACTGGATTTTGTCTTTCCCAGCTTTTTCAAAGATACATACGAGAGTATACAGGGTGTCCAAAAAGTCTGGTGACATGGCAGATATCTCAAAGCTGCAAGGTAGGCGAGATCTGATGAATGTGATTTATAGATAATAGGGGGGGGGGGAATTCATTGCCAAACACAAATTTGAACTTTACTCCCAAATTTAAAGTCATCCATTTGCTAACTCAAAAACTATTAAAGATAGAGAAAAATTTCTAATTGCTACCCTGTAGAGCAACACCACATTAGTCTAAAAACAATTTTTAATCACACCCTTCCCCTTGAAAGATTTTGAGAAAATGGGCGAGAAAGAGTCGCTCAAGGTCGGGTTGAGCTGGCCAGGTTGGCTGAAGTTTCTAGCACATTTGAATTGCAGTGAAGCACACCGTTGGGATGGGGAAGGGGAAGCACACTCTTGAGTGACTCTTTCTCGCCCATTTTCCCGAAATCTTTCAAGGGGAAGGGTGTGATTAAAAATAGATTTTAGACATGTGGTGTTGCTCTACAGGGTAGCAAATGGAAATTTTCCTCTATCTTAATAGTTTTTCGAGTTAGCAAATGGACGACCTTAAATTTGGGGGTCAAAGTCAAATTTGAGTGTGGCAGTGAATTCCCCACCCCCCAATTACCTGTAAACCACACTCATCAGATCTTGCCTACCCTGGCAGGTATGAGATATCTGCCATTTTACCAGACTTTTTGGTCACCTTATATAATGGGTGTACATTTTTTTATACCAGGTAAGTAAATATGAAACCGGAATTTCTTAAATTGTATGAAAATAATAAAAAATATTTTATTCGATGTATTGCCCATCGCTGGCTATGCATTTTTCCCTCTGTCTGACAATTTGTGGATGTCGCGCCAAATAAACTGTTGCTCATTTGGGGCAAACCAGTCATCAAGCCATTTTCGTAAGAAGTGAAGCGCTGCTCAGCAAGTGTGTGTCCCATCGATGCAAATAAATAGTAGTCGGATGGAGCCAAGTCTGGTGAGTAAACCGCATGCGAAAGTATTTCCCAACTAAACGAACGCCTCAATCGTTTCCTTGACTAGTTTTCCTGTGTGTGATGGTGCATTATCATGAAGCAAAATCACTTTGTGTTGCCTTTTTTGATATTCTGGTCGTTTTTCCACGCAAAGCTTGATTCAAATCGATCATTTGTTGTCGGTAGCGTTCAGTATTAACGATTTCGCCAGGTTTCAGCAGCTCATAATAGATCACACCCTTCTGATCCCACCAAACAAAGAGCATCGTTTCTCACGTCAAAATCGACACTTTTGATTTTTTAAACCACTCAAAGCACTGTGATTTACTAAGAGCATGCTCACTGTAAGCTTCGATAAGCATTCGATGCGATTCTGCAGCAGTTTTCTTCAAATGGTAACAGAAAATCAATGCTGTCCGCAAATCGTAGTTTGCAGGCACAAAATTCGACATGTTCAATGCCATTACACACTATACTGTTGTATGAAACTTGTATTGTTGTGAGCTGAAAATCTTTGTCAGATGTCAGAGTAAGAAAATGGCGCCAACGATGCAGTTTGACGGTATCTACATTGACAGCTAGGGCCATCAATGGACAAATTCCGGTTTCATATTTACAGACCTGGTACATACATTTCATACATGCCTCGATATATAAAACATTTATGGCATAATACGGAAGTTTGGGCTGTAACGGGGATTGGGTAAATTTGAGAGGAGGTCATTCTGTTTGAATGGCGGGAAGGAATAGAGGCTAAGGAACGGATCTTACTAAAAATATTATTGATGCCTTACAGTACACATTTCGGAATGCAAAATTCCCGACCGGCTTCGCTAATCTTTCCCAGTCTTTTCAAGGATACGTAATCCAGACATGATACATACATGTTAACACTCAAACTGTACTCTTGAAAAAACTGAGAAAGAAGAGCGAAATCGGCCAGCAACATTTTAAATTTCGAAATGCAGAGAAGTCTTAGTAGTAATTTTCAGAATTTTCAAGCCATATCTTCAATTTCACACCTGCAAATGATTAAGCGTTTTCATATTTTTGACTATTTCTTACGAATGTTTCTATTTGGATTACTTTTCTTTCACATCAACAAGCATATCGCTCTCGCACACAAAAAAAATAAATAAATAAAAATCGAAAGACGGATCATCTTACTTATTTAAAATATATATTCTCAAGCATACGGGAGACAGGGAGTTTGCTTCGTTTTATAATTACAATGAACTGTAAAAACAAACTAAAGAAACTCAAAATTGCTTCGCTTTCTATTTTTCTATCCTGTACAAAAACAACTCTTGCGATTCCTAACATTCAAATGAAAGGCAAGCAATTAATTTGTCAAATGTTTACGTTTATCTCCTTCAGCGATGACAATCAATCTCTTTCGACTTCATGATAATAAAAACCTTCATACAAGGATCAATTTTTTTTTTATTTATCATAATCCTCATTCTTTTAAAAGCATGGAAGCTCGTTTTTTATTTAGATTTCTTCCATTCACTCCAAAAATAAAAATAAAAAATACAGAAAAAAAAACAGACTTTCACGCCAAAATAGGATGATTCGGAGAGAGAGGAGAGGCTGCCGTCGAGTGCAGTGGGGCAAACAAGAGCCGATGATAGTAAATCATTGGGAGTCGTTTTCACTCGTTCGATACTTCGGAGAAGGAGAAAAGAAAAAAGAAATTGAAACATGAAAAGCTTCATGAAAAGCGGAAACAAAGGATAAAAAAAATAAAAATAAAAAAAGTGAAGAGGCACCCAGTATCGACAATGGAATAAAGAGAGAACGAAACCGTTCGAGAGAATTATTGTGCTCGCTGGGAAAGAACTAATAACAACAACAACACAATTCCGATGGAGACATGTTCTGCCAGATGCACGAAGAGATTGAAGCCGAATTTCCTAAAATTTATCGAGACAGGGTGACAAATACACATCCCAGAAAGAAAGAAAGAAAAAAAAAATACGCAGCCGCAATATGCACGGCTTTGTGTGTCTCATTCATAAAAATGTTAAGCTTTCTATAAAAATAAATATAAGGCCCATCTTTGAATCTAATCTACAACAACCCCAGAGTGTATGTTCGTCGCTAAAACTCCTTGACAAGAACCTGAAATTTATTAAAACAACATTATTCTATAAGTATGATTGAAAACCTTCACTTCCACGATGAGCACCTGGATGGGCATTTCGGGAGGTAACAGCTTTATCATCACTGCGAGCAGGAAGACAGAATGAATGATGACGGAAAGCGTTCACATAATGGCGCATCCAGGTGTTCATCCAGGTGCTAGCCCTTAACAATATCCCTAACTCTCTATTACACATATTTCAAATTCATTCGTCAAACATAAAACATAAACTTGCATTAAATCAGTTTTGATGTTTGATGACTTAAATGTCCAACATCACACCGCCTCCATATACCGACCACTACTGAATTAGAAACCTGGATGCAAATTTATGAAACGATCACTCACAGCGTATCCATGCAAATGACGTGACGACGAGTATAATCACGTGGCCTCTGCAGCTATTCAAAAATCCTACGTAGTAGCGCTCATTCTGACAATGGAGAAAACGAAGGATCTTTCAGAGTTTGAAAAGGCGCTCATTTTGGGTGCCCATCTTGCTGGAGCCACAATTTCAAAAATTGACGAACTGACTGGAATTTCAAGAGATGGGGTCTCTAAGGCGTTCAAATACATAGAAAAAAAATCCGCCGCACTGCGGGTCTATGAAAAATAACCGCAGTCTAAAAACGATATGTGATGAAAAAGATGGACGTCATCTGAAAAGCTCAAGGGCAACAAAAAAACTTCCAAGTCTATCACAATTGGCAGATTTTAATTAATACTGGCCGATCTCCAACCATTATCAAATGCGGAGATGACTGTTGTAGAGACTTAGGGGAACAGGAAAATTCGTCGTTGGTGTGTAAGAAAAAATGAATGGACAATAGATGATGAGAGAACAAGTCCCGTGGTCGGTTGAGTCTCGTTACACCCTATTTCGTACTGACAGTTGGGAAAGAGTCCCATGAATGGACTCGATTTGTTTGATGCATACAGTGCATAGGTCTACAGGAAGCATCAGGCTCAACAGATCATGTTTTGCATCAACAGATCTACTAACACTGCTAGAAGGTTGTGCGAATTCATCAATTTCTACATTCAAACCCAAAAATTTATACCAGTATTGAAGAGTAGTTTCAGGAGCATTCCTGGGACTTCGACATCTCCCATGCCTTCCTTAGAATCCAGATTTTTGAATCCTATAGACTACATATGGAAAAAGTGATTCCAAAGTCACCCACTTCCAAAGTCAATCTAAATGATTCGAAGGCAAGTCTTCTGAGTGCTTGGTATTATCTACAACAATTTGATGCACAAAACCTGGTGGAATCAATGCCCAATCGCATTTTGTGCTGTAGTTCTATAAAAGGTTTCTAACACCATTGCCGATCTATGTAGAAGATCACAATTTATTATATCAAGAGTTAATATCAAATTATATTGTTCTTTGCAAATCTTCTTAATCAATCCCCTCTCTAGTTGGTTAACAACCAACAAGGATAACAAGTTTCACTTTATTCACTACCATGCATCATAAACAACCATGGTATCCCAAGCATAAACATGCTTTATGAAAAGCAATTCAGATGGATATCACCTGAAAAGGAAAAAGCAGGCCAGTCAAATCCGTATCACTCTCTAGAGTGCAGTTTACAGTTCATGGTCGTGTGATGTCATGCTCATGAAGGGCTTACTACTTTTTCCACATTCAGCAATTACTATTCCTTATAAATTAACCAAATCAATCCCCATAAACGCACCACCATTTAAAAAAAAAACGTGTCTCAAATGCAGCAATAAATGCAGTCTTTCAACCAATTTATCTAAGACGTATTGGCTCCGATCGTTATTTTCTACGCCAGATAATAAAACACACCATCACCAGAGTTCCACGATATGAATCTATCTGGCTTCTGACTCTGGGGAGATCTGAAAGATTGCGCCCGTCGACCAGGAATATGTCCAGTCTCTGCTTGATCTGTGAACCGTTATACATGGATATGGGGCTCTATTACTAAATCGAATATTCAACGTTTACACAGATTACAAAAATGGTTCGTAAGAATTTACTTAAACCTAAAAAAAATTTGACCATGTCTCCCATAAATAAATTACCTATCACCC
The DNA here is from genome assembly GCA_023313115.1 of Rhysida immarginata. Classification (NCBI taxonomy): domain Eukaryota; kingdom Metazoa; phylum Arthropoda; class Chilopoda; order Scolopendromorpha; family Scolopendridae; genus Rhysida; species Rhysida immarginata. The sequence goes on from JAHWFO010088925.1 coordinate 801,056, forward strand.
ACCTGTACTCATTACGCTTAGCACTTTTCATCCACAAAATTTTAAACAAAAAATTTTCAATATATCTCCCTTTTAACTTTTATAAACCGACAACTTCCCACACATATAATTTACGTAACAGTGATTCCCTTCCTAAACTATCAATCAAACATGCTTACCAATACAATAGTATTTCCATAGCCTGATATAAATTATGGGATACTCTTCCTTCCGAAATACGCTCTACCCCCACCCTAACTACCTTTAAATCCAGAATGAAAACGTTTCTTACTAATTCCACCAACTAACATCACCTACAATATTGTATTTTTTTTCCTTAATCTATATTCGCCCAGGGACCTAACATGTCGGCCATTGGCCATCCCGGATCTGGACACATAACTCTTGTACTCGACATATTCTTGATAAATAAATAAATAAATGTCGCTCAGATTCCATCAGAATCTCCTTTTATCTTGCCGCTCTGGCTTATATTTCGCCAATAAGCTTTGGATATCAACTGGAAGATTTTTCAACGATATTCTGTTCTACCCGCACCCTTTGTAGTGTACTCAGTAAACCAACACAGCGCTTTTAACTGGGCATGTAAACAAATCGATAGTAGGGTGCGCTCTGGAAGTCAACCATTGGCATCACTGCCCTTGTAATCGAGGCCAACGAGAGAGACAGGTCCCGAGCACTGGATATCCAAAACAGGTCTTGCAACAATTAGTTACATTTTTCGTCAATCAGCAACTGAGATACAAATATTTACACGATATTCGAACCATTTTTACAAAATGCGCAGTTATTTTTTGGACAATCCAAAACTTTAAGGAACACTAAAATATCCGAGAATAAAACAGAATCTATTGCCTCCCTTTCCCGTCCAATAAGCGAGTTAGATATCTTAAAAGCTGTCGAGGTTATACATATAAAAATACAACTTTCTTTCCCTTTCATTTTTAACCTCTCCTATTTTCAGAGAGCTCTGCATCTCAAACGGTTCAAAACTGCCTTTTGCTCGGAAAATGAAAAAAGATGGCAGAGAGAGAGAGACCAGCTGCGTTCGCAACCGACGCCACGCCTTTTTATTACCGATTAAAGAAAATTCACGGAGCCTCCATTACTTAAAATCGCGAGCGCATGCAAAACTGTTCACGCCATTTAATCATTTAACGCGGGATTCGATCCCAAAAACATTTCGCTCCGTTTCATTGCCTTTGCCGCACTCCATTTGCAAGATTATAAAGCGCGCATAAATTCAAACACTCCCGACATTCCCAAAAATTCCATTTTATTTTCCTTATATATACATATACATTCCACTAAAGTAGAATACCAGTCGTAAATCTCAAAATGCCTCGGTTCTTAATTCAAATTCCTTCTCGTACAGCCAATTACAAAATTTGAAAAAGATTAATTAGAAATTTTACAAAAATTAGTACAGTAGAACCTCGATTGTACGGACTTGACGGGACGAATGCCCTTATAAGCCCATTTGGTCGTATATTTTGACTCTGTGTCTTCTAGGGATAAAATAAAATTCATTTATACATCAACACGATTTATGTAATTTACCTACTGTATTACATGTCATGTTTGTTATTAAAATAGGTCAATATATTCTTTTGTTAATAACCTTCCTGGCGGGGTCACACAGCCCCTGGCTACATTTACAGATTTTAGCTTTAAAGCAAGCAAAATTTTTAATTTATTTTTTATCCAGGGGTGTCTGTACCATCCGGTTGTTCGTACGACCGAGATCCGTAAAATCGAGGTTCTACTGTACTTAAATAAATTTTACAAGAAATTTTATAATCCTCTAATCCATGGACATTGCCCTTGAGGCCATTAAGAAAAAGGTGCTGAAACTTCACTTTTAACTGCGGAAATCTCAAACTGTTCATTATCCGAACCACGTTTATAAGGACTTTTATTTTCATCTCGCTGTGAGGAATCACCACCAGAAGTTTGTGACAGATATACCCTATAGATTTAAATACGTTGCAGTATTCGTGGAATAAACCCCGCATATACGGAGTTCCGACTGCAGCAAAACTTTTTTTTTAATGAAAAACGTACAGTAGTTTGGAAATAGTTGGTACGAAATTTATAAAATTAAGTAATTTTTCTCCCACAAAAATGCGTCTTCCTGTCAAGCCCAATCCGTAATAAATTGCAATGGCGTAATGGTACGAGGGTCACTCCAAAAGTAATACACAATATTTTTTTTAATTTATTTTTTATTCTATACCTTTGTATTTTATGGAGGTCATAGGTACATATTTTCCGCTTATATTTATTTATTTATTTATTTTATGTAAAGGGAGGTACAAATCGTCCATCCAGGACCTGTATGGCGGAGGCCGACGAGATAGGTCCCTGGATAGGGAACAAAGATACAATTTTTGATCATTTGGTTGGTTTGGTATTAACGTCCTTTTCAACTGCCAGGGTCATTTCAGGACGGCGTTATAGGGGCCGCAAATTTTCCCCCGCAAAATTTTACACGGGACCAACGGCTTTACTTCCCTTCCGAAGGAAGTGCGTGATCTCAGGATTTTCCCCCTGAAAAAATCCTCGTCGTCCTCGGCCGGGGTCGATCACGCAACCCCTGAGCCACCGAGGCCGATTTTTGATCATTTACAAAACAATTTTAAAAAACATGGAGGGGAATGGTGAGTGGCAGGAGTTAATTAGGTGGGGGTGCAGAGAGGAAGTTCTTTAAACGGGATTTGAAAATTTTGGTGCTTGGTGATGAACGGAGATCTTGAGGTAAGGTGGACCAAAGTCTGTTGCCGGTAATAGAAATACTCTTGAGCTGGTAGCTATGTCTAATATGGGCGATTGGGAAGAAATTTCTATGTCGGGTGTTGTAAGGGAGTGTACTAACGGTTGTAAATAAAGGTTGGGGGAGGGATGTAGTTATAATGTTGTTAATTGCTTTATATATGAAAACTGCTAGGCTTTATATATGGTAGAGTTGGTGTATTGGAGTTATGCCCACAGAATTAAAAAGGTGAGAGACAGGGGTAGGTTTACGTAGTATAAACCATTTTTGCAAACAGTGTAGACGTATTAAGTTAGATTTGGTGGTTGAACCCCAAAATTGAAGACCATAGGAAAGTGAGGAGTGGATTAAAGCGTTATATAATAAAAGGAGGATGTTGGGTGGTAAGAAATAAAGGCTGGAGAAAAGGCCTAAGTGTTGGTTTAGCGTAAAGGCTAAAGCATTAATGTGGGCGTCCCAGGAGAGGTTATGACTTAAGTGGACACCCAGGTATTTAAAAGCATTGGCCGAGTTAATCTGTTGGGAGTTGTAGTTTAGTGGAAATTTGTTCTTTAAAGTCGTTCCCGTGAGTGGCCCCATGACAGCATTCCTTCAAGATGGCTGCGGTACTGGACATTTGTCAGATGCAATCTCCTGCGATCGAGTTCCTTTGCTGTGAGAACGAGACAGTGGGAAACATTCATAAAAGGTTGAAAAAGGTGTATAGAGATGCAGCTGCCGAATTCGTGCACGCTGCTAAACAGTGGCTCAAACGTGTTGGTCGAGACTTTTATCGTGCAGGTAAACATGCCCTCATTCCAAGGTGGCATAAGGCAGTTGAAAGGAACGGGGACTATGTGGAAAAATGACATATTGTTCCTAAATGATGTATCTATGACCTTCATAAGTTGTAAGGGTGTAGAATAAATAATAGAGTAAAAAAAAATTTTAAAACACACTTTAACGCCATCTATTGGTAAAGTCTTCATATAAAAATTAAATTAATTAATTGCCAGTAATTGATCGATCATTTAATGGATTTTTTAATTGATTCATGTATTGTCATCAGGAGCAAGTAAGTGTGCAAAATTTCAAGTCAATCAAGTCAATCGATTACAAAATTCCACCCAAACAAACAGATTTCAAGCTAAATAAAAGCGGGTAAAAATAAATGTTAAAAAAAAGTGCATTACTTTTGGAATGACCCTCGTACATTCGCACAGGCCCACCACCAGGTCATGAAACGGATTCAAAAAAATAGAAAAATAATTTTTCTGTGAGAGGGTGGTCCTTAAAACCTTAATTATTCCAAAATGCTTCGCAGCCAAACAGTTTCTTTTCAAAAAAGGTTCGTCTCAAAGGGAGGAGGCCGTTCATGTCGTTTTTATTGTGTTTGGGTCGATGAAATGAATGCCTTTGCCATTTCTTCATTTATAGAAAAAAATTAATTTCTCTAAAAAGATTTTAACCCATTTCCATGAAAATACGTCAATGCATAGTTTAAGGATCCCTCTAAGTACGAATAATTTTTTTTATTAAAAAAAAATACTATGGGGGTGGGTCGTTAATAACTCCAAAACGGCTCATCAGAACCAAACAAGTCATTTACAAAAAAAAATTCGCCTTAATGAGAAGAGTCCGTAAAAAATTAATATTTCAAAAAAGGCTTACCCGATTGACATAAAAAAATACGCTAAGGCACCCTCTATGTATGTATAATTTTTATAGGGTTCTGCTAGTTGCCGTTTCGGAGGAGATAGCTTCACAAATTTAGTCAATACGTCCAGACGGAAATTTTTTTTCAAAATTTCAACATACCTTACGAATCAAGAGTTTTTAAGTCGATTTCAGGAAAAAATATTGAGTTGTTTCGGAAACGAATACATAAGCCTTAGTGAGTGGTAGGCCAATAACAATACGGACACAGTCTATCGACCAGGACAGAAAGCGACTGCAGCAATTACATTCTCAAAATAAAAATAATCTTTCTTACAGCTCCAACAACATACCAATACTGAAACCATCTTAATGAAGCTGCAGCTACGAAAGTGCGCAAAAAAATAATAGCCCACACATGACAAAAAAAATTAAAAAAAAAACAAATTTTAAAATAAAAATCACAAATATTCCATTCTCTGAATTCCAAAGGTACAACATGATTACATCACACCCATAATTAGCCACAAACCCAACTCACACACACACGACTTCAATATTCATTCAGTTCGACTAATATTAGTGGCGTGGAGGCGTGTGAATGGCAGCGACCAATCAATCTTCTTCCCCTCATATCAATAACTGGCGACAGTAGGAGCTGCGATCAATAAACGGGCTGGCTTTTCCCAGTTCAACCACTATTTTTTTTTTTTTTTTTTTTCTTTCTTTCTTTCTTTCTCCCTTACTGCTTTCAAAAATTTCTCGGCCGATTTAACTGCAGTTGCCGCACTCTGTCCAGAGGTAATGACCGAAACTAATCCAGGTTAATACACAATAACGTATTAATGGCAGCAATAATAACAAAACGAATGACACACGTTAGAAAACCGCTTCAAACAAGTTCATTAGATGAAACGATTTCTCTTCTCACAGGGTAATAAGTAATTTCTAATCGCACTTTTAAATCTTTCTTCTCTCACTCTCACATATCGCTCACTTTAAAGCACTACACTGCACATTAGCAAAGCACGTCTGGCCATTAGAGCCGCAATTCACAGAAAGGTGTTCATTATGCTTATAAAGAAGAACTTAGGCGTTAAGTAATGTACAGAGTGACTCGTTAAGTACTTGGAGAAACTATTGTAGCATGTAAACGAGGCGTGTTGGGAAAATAAGTACCGTTTGCAAGTATCTTGTACTTTTTTTTTAAATGATCGAACAGCCTGCTGACTTCGATATACAGTCTGTTATCCGTTTTCTTGCATACAAACTGCGTTGACAATCTTGATACCAGAAGCCCTTCTGACCCTTAATGACAGAAACCAATTATTCCCAAAACCATACAAGTGCTCAGCCTGCTCACCATCGTCTTCAACACACAAAAACTAGCCAGCAACCGTACCATTAAAAGTCCGGACACACAGGGAACAGCATTCTATTAGTGCTACCCTCATTCAAGGGCAAAGCCGTCAGAGATGCCGCAGGTGGTCAAAAATCTACCTAATTAGATTACACGGTAATTTCTCAGCTAACACTGAATGTAATTGTTTGAAAATTATACGATATGTTTCAACAAGACATTTTGTTTAATGTTGGGATTTGTGGACCCGTTTTTGGGGGAAATGTGTCATCGCATAGCACAGACAGAACTTGAGAACCAATTAATTCCAGTCATTCAAGGATTCTGCGAGTCTGACCTCGTACATTAGTGGTTTATGCAAGTTAGTGGAACTGTTGCATGAAACATTTCGGAAAGATGGTCATCGCACTGGATTATCCCAACCACTATGGATGTTGTGTCGACTGGCCACCAAATCCACCCGACCTAAAAACTTTTTATCCACAAATCCCAATCGTTAAACATAATGCCTTGATCCACGAACATATCACACAATTTTAAAACAATTACAGTTAGTACTAGCTGGAAATTGGCGCCTACTCTTGATAGGAAGGTTTTGGGTCACACCGTAAGTCACTGCATAACATTAAAAACCATATCAGACACTATCGTTGACTTCAGATAAACTATAGCCATAACCAAAAGTCACTAACAAGCAGAGTGCTCGCCGATTTTGATCAAACTTTGCCAGCATGTAGTACTCGGTGAATGTAGAATACATGTTTGGGCTTTTCCGCGTTCCAGCCATCTGGGCTCGAGGAATGGGGCCCGAAGTCCCAAAATCCCAAAAATTGAAAATGCTCAGATTATCCCAGTATTGTCAACCAAGGTACCCCTGGGGATGTGCCTTACTGTCGTGCAATCTGTATTTCGAATGATCCATCCAGTTTCGTAAAATCGTTTTTCAAAAATGTCTGTGACGTAAGGCACATTCCCAGTAATAATAATGAGGCAATCTGAGCACTTTCAATTTTTGGGATTTTGGGGCCCCATTTCTCGGGCCCAGGTGGCTGGAAGGCGAAAAGCCCAAACATATATTCTACATTCACCGAGTACTACATGCTGGCAAAGTTAGGTCAAAATCGGTGTGTTAACGGTTCTGGCACTCTCCTTGTAAGCTTCGGAGACCCTGGAGGACATTCACGCGGAAAGGAAGGACTTAGGACACGAAACCCTGCTAGGTCATCTGGTGGTCAGAAATATAACTATTCTGGTATTAAATTTATTCATTATGAACCGAATATCCCATTTCTTTCTACCAATTTCTCTGCAAACCGCATCAAACCACTGTATGTATACAGTTGATTATATACTGCATTTTCAATTGCCATACTACTTCTAAATCACCCGTAATGTTCCGCAAGCCATACTCGATGGAAGAAGCTGTCATAGCTTTCGAAATTGCGTTTTGAACTTGCTTTTAAAGCTGAATACCAAAGACCCTTTCTGAGAAGCACAAAACCAACGGAATTGGAGGTGGTTTTTGATTTGACTTTTGACGAGCCTTAAACTACAAGGCCCCTTACGCACCGTTGAGTTGTCAGCAACCAGAAAATGGGAAACCAACGACGAGAGACCAAATGGGCAACCAAGCAGAAAAAAACTGTCAGCATCGCGCGAGACGAATGTTGAAATGCACTGGTTGTTGCCTGTTGCTTTCATAGTTTGTGAACGTCATAAAAGATACTCTAGTGATTGCTAGAGAGTTGTTTTTGATTGCTGGAGAGTTGCTCTTGATTCTGTTCACAGACAACCAAATGGTTGCCGCAACATAATGCGTAAACGCGTAAGGGTCGAGTGTTGCCAGTCTGGTGTAGTGTTTGCTGGCAACACTCGACCGTGCTTAAGGGGCCTTAGAGACATGGACTGAATATGCACATAGTACACTGTTAAATACACCGGATAGCCATACATTAGCACAATATAAAGAAACTGCTTTAATAGTGGAAACTTATGCTTTATATACAACATGTAACAAACATATTACACAGAATCAATCACTCCAACACACATTTGCTATATTCAGTCTCCACCAACTTGCAGGTCACTTTATAGATACTTAAATGAACGAAAAGACTAAAATTTGCTTCTTTCTATTTGCAGAACCCCACAAACCCTTCTCTGGACCAACACCCACTTCTGTGCCGAAAATGCATCCTTAACCGAACCATGACCAGCGATGGCGCACAGCTACTTGCCATTGGTAAGACTATGGCGTGGACAATGATTCCATCACCAAAGACATGTTCCCGAACGCGGTGCGTCTATGGTTTACAGCGATGATGTGGCTCCTTCACTACCTATCTTCACTCGGGTGCCCGGACCTGTGCTTATGCCTTTGGAAGAGCGGCAAGGAGACGGTCAACTGTAACGACCAAGGCTTCACCGACCTCCCAGAAGGAATCGACAGCAGCACCCAAGTCCTTCACCTGTCGGACAACAACCTCACCTATCTTCCCGAACAAGTGTTCCTCAAAGCCAATCTGCTCAACCTGCAACGAATCTACATGTCCAACTGTTACCTGGCTGGCATCGATTCCTCGGCCTTCAACCGCCTCTCTAATCTGGTCGAGTTGGACCTCAGTCACAACAAGCTCAGCCAGATTCCGTCGGAGACGTTCAAAGACTTTCCTGACCTGCGTCGGCTCAGTCTTTCAGGGAATGCCATAGCACGCGTAGAAAACTACGCTTTTGAGAGGCTGGGTTCGTTAATCAGTCTCGATTTGAGCCAATGTGAGATTAGGACTGTAGACCCAGATGCGTTTAAAGGTTCACAGAGTCTTAAGCAGCTTAAACTGGATAACAACAGACTCTCCACCATCCAAGAAGCTTCTCTTCGGCCATTGGTTGCTGTCAACACGCTCGAGCTTCATAACAATCCATGGCGTTGCGACTGTAATCTGCGAGATCTAAGAAAATGGCTGATAAAGAGAAAAGTTCATTTCAGTCTACCAATTTTATGCAGCCAGCCGCAAACAAAGAGAAATAAGCCTTTAGAGAACTTTCAGGAGAAGGACTTGGCCTGCGAACCCATTAGCCAAACACCGCAGCTTCACGTGGACGTCCAAGATGGTGAGGACGCGATATTGATATGCAAAATCACCGCAAACCCGGAGCCCCAAATCTTCTGGTCGTGGAAGGGCAGGAAACTGAAAAACTCCAGCGTGATCTACCCCAGGACGCGAGTGTATGTGAATGAATCTGGTTCTCTAAACAAAACCAGCGTGCTCAACGTTGTGTCAGTGTCCTACAGAAATTCAGGGAAATACTTTTGCCTCGCGGAAAACATTGCGGGGAAACTCACGGTACCTATAACGCTAAGCGTTATCGAATCTCACGATGATCAAAGTGCTCCTCATTTAGGCCACGTCATCGCAATGTTCTTGGGGGTCATGGTTCTAACGATGGCTCTGTTTATCTTGTGTCTCGTGCTCGTCAAACACAGAGTCATCAAGGGCAACTACGTGCGCTACGTCTCTCTCTATCGCGCCCAACAGCAGCAGCAACGGCGCCATTTGTTCCGGCACACAACCGAGGACTGTCACAGCCAGGCTGAAATGCAAACACTCAAAAACTCTAGCGTATTCAAAGCCTCGTGCAGAAGGGCCCGCACACCGGAAGCGATGACATTCCTTGTCAATGACTTCGGGGTCCCTCTTCCGAATCGCCTCCACAACAGCAGACCCGACGTTCTCAACGTGAGCGCCTCACAAGATAACAACGATGATGAGGAGGAACGGGAGGACGCCGACTCCAACATCAATAATAACTGCGACAACTACAACAACAACAACAAGGAAGAAAACAACAAAAGGGTGGACATCAAAGCGGACATGCAATTCCTGACGGACAAGAACAAAGAGGACGAAGCCGGCGACGAGGAGCGCTACTCGTGGTGCGCCGTCGACGACACCAAGTCTTCCAAGTGCAACCTCGAGCTGGACAGGTTCCTATGGCGCAAGGAGTCGTACTCGTCGAGCAACGACTTCGAGGAGGAGATCGAAATGAAGGTGCACTTCGATCACATGAGCGCCGAGAGCCTCTGGAAGCGGAGCAACCTCAGCCTGCCCAAGTACGTCACCGTCAACAACGAGTGGCCTATCAAGAACACCCCGGACCTGTTCATAGGCGACGAATGGCTCGGCGACGACGTGTTCGACCGCGCCAAGTGCAACAACCGTGAACGGTGGTGGTCGTCGCAGGAGCTCGCCGACGATAACATCTACAACATCTGCACCTTCGATAAAATGTCCCCGACAAACGTCAACCCGGACAACAACAGCGATGACAGCCACGCCAGCCGTAAAAGCGGCGACGACGACAAAAGCGACAAAGCAGCAGTCAAGAGCAACTCCGCCACCACCACCGCCACGTCCTCCTCCTCCTCCAGCGAATTTTTACACTCAAACCTGTCGCCAGAAACCTATTCGTCGTTTGCTAGTTTTTTCTACGATAGTCGCGAGACGGACCTATAAAAAAAAACTCTCTCTCTTCGAGGGTAACAAACTCAAGAAGCCAGTCAACTCGACTCAACTTATCGATTTTTATCTTCAAATTCAATGCAAGCATTTCATGAAAACATAACTCACAACGAAATAAATCTCTAAACTCTTCATATCTAATACGTAATTTGAATACGTAACGGTGCATTACATATTGAACCGATGACGTTGTTGTAAATCGTTAATATCAACAACGCTTTTATACTTCTCATCCTCGTACCTTTTTTATACTTGTAAACATTAAGTAACAGTCACACGATTTAGAATTAGACGAGAATTGTTGCAGCAATCACTGATCGTTAGTTCTTAGACCCCCCCTTACGCACTGTCGGCTAGTTGTAAGCATCCAGAAAACGGTAAACCAAAGACGAGAGACCAATTGGACAAATTGCTTACAACAAACTTTCTATTAGCTGTTGGTACACTTCTTTTACATCATGGGAGTGTATGATGTAAGAAAGTGAAGGCGTGCATCCTGGGAATCGAAAACATAATAAAACCATGGGTTGTCCAAAAACTTTGGCAGGGAAGTGTATTTTCATAATTGAAAAAAAAAGGATGGTATTACAAAATAAATTAATACAAAATAAGAAAATACGCTTATTTGTAAAGCAGCCACTTATCATCGTAATTTCATGCCAGCGTTCAACTTCTCGTTCTGCTTGGTGTACTGGTGCTCTTTTCACCAAAGCTGGAAAATTTGGGTCAAATCGTAATTACAATTTTATAAATTATAAATATCACCTGAAACCAAATCCAAAATAAAAAAAATTATTTCTAGTTCTGTTATATCCATTATAACGGCAAATTTTTAATTTTTTTGTAAAAAAAATAAATAAATAAATAAAATCTCAATATCACCTAAATGGTTCTTCAGAACCCATCTAGTTCGTTTCGCAGGAGTTAGATGCACAAAATTTGGCAAACCTAAAACGAATATTTGTTCGCAAAATTTTAACATATCTTCACGAATCATGAAAACCTCCTTTTTTGAAATGGAGTGATACTTTTGCACACACACTCCCCACTATGTCCTGAAATTAATTCTCCTTGCATTCATAAGGCAATTCACCCAATTTTGCAGTGAAAAATTTTTAATGTTTTTTTATAAAAAAAATTATTTTGGAGGAATTAGCTGCAAAACACACAAAAAATCGCGTTTTTTTCACGAAATATGAAAAGAAAATTTTCAGTTGGGGGAGAGGGGAGGCTGAAGAATTGACGATTTCGACTTTATTTTACTGCGCAAACCAAGGTCTTTTACAGACCTTGGCGAAAACGAAATATGCGTACGCATTCTGGTGTCATGCGCTGTTGGGGACGGCTCTTCGCTAACGCAGCTCAAGTTTTCACGATGGAGGGTCTGCACGTGGTATTTTCAATACGAAACTGGACAGAGTTGATATTTATTATATCCGTTACCTAAAATTAAAATCTACTGGCTTACGGAAATAAAACGGAGAACGTCTCATAAAGTTTACAAATATTCAATATACCGTTACGTAAAAATAAAAAAAATTAATTCAAGATATGGTTCGAGAAAACCTAGGCTTGGTTCCTGCAGTTAAATCTCATGTGCTCCTGAGCCATTGTCGTCATTTTGTGTGTATATTTTTTCATCTTTCTCCATCTAAAGTTTTATTGTGGATGCCTGCAGGGTAAGATATATGGATACTGTTAAAAACGAAACCCCGCTTTTATTCCTTTCTTTTAATCCACTGCTTTCTGATAAAATTTTTTCTTGAAAGCCTATTCCAGGTTAAAAGGGAAGAAAAAAATGTTTGCCCTTGAACTTACAGCATCCAGATACAAAACAACTTCATCGACCCGTTTCTATTGTTTCTAGCTTAAGTATTGGCGTTCTTTCATATTAACAACAAGAAATTTTAAGAGTAGGCCTTGACCATAGCCCTCTAGATGTAAATATCTACGGCTATGCCATGTTGCGGTTATAAAAATTGTCAATAGATGGCATACCAGCATTGTAAAACTTGTGAATTCCAAAACGGCTCAAGTTATTTACAAAAATTATTAATTAAGAAAAAAATTAATATCTCTAAACAGCTTAACCAATTGTCATAAATATACATTACGGCACAGTTCAAGGGACCCTCTATCAGTATATAAACTTCATTTGGTTCTGCTATTTGTCGTTTTTTTTTTTTTCGGAAATGGAATACATATAAAAACCCTAACATAAAAGTACAGTAATTCTTCCATTGAAAGCATGCTGTCAGATTTACATTTTGGAAGTTAGCTATTGGTTCACTGTACATTCTCGAATCATGACTTATGTCGATTTCAGAGGGGGAGAAATCGAGTTGGAAAAACGAATACATAAGCCACATCTTTCGATGGTGATCGATCAAATAGAAAACCAAAAAAATTAAGAAAGTATTTTAATTCTCACTCAAAACAATACAAGTCTATAATTTTCGTTAAATTAAAAAATAAATTTCTATCAATCATTTATATAAAATCAGCGACGGTGGACGTTGTCACAACAAAGAAAAAATCTAACAATGGGTTATTTCCCGATTATACAAACGGCTGGGTTCGCTTCTAGTATATTTCTAAAATTCTATCAAAATATACATAAGAAAATCTTATCCAAAATAACTCAATTCTGTAAAATGTATAAAGAATATCCCTTAAAATGAATTTAAATAACATCATAATAAATTAATACTCATAAGAGTACTTTTCAAAAAAAAAACAAAAAAAAAAACATTCTACTTGTACAGTTTTTGGCGGTAAATTAAATTAGCTTTTCATGATTATTCGTTTTTCCTTTTTGTGTTTTGGATTGAAGTTCAAGTGATATTTATAAAACTGTCAGGATCGCGCGAGACAAAGAAAGAGATGGGCAGAGTTGATGGTTGGTTGCTCAACTTCCTGGGGTAAAGTACGTAAGCTCGCATTAACCCAATTATTAGGCAACCTTAATGTATTTTAAAGGACAGTGCGTAAGGGTCCTTAATATCCAAAAATAAGCACGAAGAAATCCATCCAGTAGAAATGAGATTGAGAAAAGAAAAACGAATTATAAATGATAATCGTATACCTACATATATTTTCACGAAATAGATAATCGTTATAGGGTTTAAAATGAAACACTTTGTACCAAGAACTTTATTACCCCAATAAAAAGTTCCTAACATTTTCTACCAGTCTCATTTTACTCATTTTCATCTCCTTTTCCATTTACATATTATTTCTCAAGAATAAAGGTTGTACTCAAAGTAATGCCTATTCGCTATTTTCCCTGTCCTAAAACTCAACTAAAGATTTAAAAAGTTTGTACTTAATATAGTGCTAAATAATCATCCATTCTTCCCGAAGATCGTTGACGAGCTCAGTCTAGATTTTGAGCGAGTGTCCCAGCCCGTAGTCGTCGCTTCAATTCACCCCACAGATATTCAATGGAATTTATGGGGGATCTATACAGGCCAGTCGATTTCTTCAACCCCTTTCTCCTGAAATCATTCCTGAACAAACCTTGTTTTCTGACAAGGAGCACTGCTACATTCATACAGGAATGGTTCAATCCCAAACAACTGGCAGCGAAGATTTGTCCAAAACATGAAGGTAAGTTGAAGACTCCTTTAATTTCTGCTACTGGAGCAAACCAAATGAGCCCATACCATGATACCGTCTCTTCCAAACTGACATAATCCGGCATGAAGCGTTCTCCACGCATCCGCCCGACCCAAAAATGACAATCCGATTATACTGACAAGGGAATCCCACATAGCCTATCCGCTTTAACAATGGAGTTTTTGTATGGTTATGTATGCTCAATTTTTTTCATTTTCGCGGTTCATTTTGAAAGAAACAAAATGTTGCACTCTTATTTTGCAAGCATCTATAGTAACGTCAGATGAGTAACATATTTCAATATGGTGGAAATCTGTGACATACATGTTCGAGGGATTCCCTTATGAGTATATACCAAGATTTGTCGCTCAATAAAATCTCCTTTCACTAAATTCATAGTCCAATTCGGCAAGATCTACACTATTCCAAGCGTCGCTTCGTATTGATTCTGATGACTGATGGAAACTCAGGTAATCATTTCTAGAGCAAATGGTTATTGTACTGTCGCTACTTGAAGTGACATTCGGAGCTCTCCTGCAATTATTTCAGCTGAAGATTTCCGAGTCACTTTCCTTGGCCTACCACTTGACGGTTTCACTGTCGTTGACGATCCCACGACAAATTAATACCACTTAAAGATGAACAGGACATTTGCATAAGTGACAGAAATAATCGCGTGTAGTCCAATTGCATAAGTAGCATCCTATGATGATACCAGTTGGAACTCACTAAGCTCAGTTGAACGATCTAAACTGCACAATATTATTCTCAAATGAGTCCAGTAAGGCATGCTTCTATCTGTATTACCTTATGCATCATAAGCATGTAAATTAGGATTGGAGAGGTATCCAGAGTTAATGACATTACAAGAGACACATAACATAATCCGGCCAATCCAAATAGTGATTGATTGCAAAGGAAAGCAAATAGCAAAAAATTCCAGAATACCGTTCTTTCCATTTAATTTCCATAGCGATAACTCTCCATCAATACGGCTATAGCATTATACTCCATATTAACTCCGCGTGAGAAACTGTCAGTTACAACATCTCTGTATAACACCCAAAATCACAAAACTTAATAAAAAGAAGAAGAAAAAATTCCCCTCAAAACTTTCCAAAAACTGAAAGAACAAGAGAGGAAATGAGGGAGAGAAAAAATTTATACCAACAACATAAGAACGAAGCCGAGTGACATGAAAACATTCCGGCTCCGCTTGAATATATCGCCCTGGGTCCTTAAATCAAGGCAGAGATCGGACCCTTTGTATTCGTCCTGTGTCGTTCTACGGGTCATTACGGATCACGGCAATGGGACGACTGATGCACCGACGGGCGAGCAATATCGGCGGTGGATACGCCCCCGTCGCCCCCTGCGCCTTATCCCTCCCAAGCTATACATTCGAGGAGCCTTCGAGGCCTGACTTTAAGTGTCGCATCGCCTCAACGACGCAACCGAGCTCGGAGGAGACAAGAGAGGCAAGGAAAAGGGAAAAAAGAAAGAGAGAAAGAGCAGCGCGACAGAGGAAGCACATACCTTGACTTTGGCAGATCCCAACGAGAAAAATAAAAAGCCCAACCTCGAAACACATCCAAATAAAAATGGGGCAGAGAGAAATTCGGAGGACGACAAAAGAGACCAAAAAAAAACATAACAAGCGTTAATCTCGATATCATATAGTAAATTGCTTCAAGTTATACATGTCAAACGTTTTCGTTTTTTTATTATTTATTGATTTTTACGTTACATTGTTCTTCGATTATTCTGTGTAAGAGCAGTTTTTGTTGACACAACCAAATTTCTAAATACATTACATAATTTTCCTGGATAAAAAGCTTAACTACACACACTATTCTGCGAATTAGAAACATCTGTTTAATATATTATTGGACACCCTTTGGCCCGAATTACAGCATATATGCGAATTGGCATAGTCGATACAGTCGTGATGCACTTGTAAGTCCATGGAAAACCAGGCTTTCACCAGAATTCATTCCCTTAGTTCTCTTAACAGATTTGTTGGAAGAGGATACTACTCTCAGATATAGATAAGCTGTTATCTCGGAGATGGATAAATTGCGTTTCATCGAAATTCGCTGCCGGTTTTTCTGAGAAAACCTGTTTTTGGATTATCCAGATTTTCGGATTGATGGTGTCCTCCTACTGCATTTGGTTTACTTACAAGTATATGGTCTGCTATGATGAACAGTCTTGGCTGTTATCATTGCTCTGTCAAAATGTAGGTGGAGTGCTTACGCAGTTAAGCTTATACATTATTTCAGGATATGTCCCAGGGACCAAAAGAAACAGATGTCATGTATGAACATGGGGGTCGAAAACTCTTCTTTCTAGAGTTAACGGTTTGAAGGTGTTCTGTAGTAGAAGAGCTACGACAACTCAAAGAACCGTCTGAAGAAAATTGTCCTCTCTTTAGACGCCCTTCAATGGGTACACAATCCAGAGCAATACTCCCCCGAGACTGAGGACTTGGCATCGAAGTCACCAACGAGAAGAATATTTGTTTCGATCTAATTTAATGAGACTACAGTGAGCAATTGTTATAGCAAGTGCATTGTCTTGTTATACAGTAGAAATATATCGCACAGTTTGCAACTCCTATACACTTTAACGTTAATTTCATCTACTGCAAGACACCTTCAAACCGTTGTAACTCTAGGAAGAAGGTTTCTTTGACCCAGCGTTCATATGCCTGTTTTAGTCCCTGGCACATAACCTGAAAGTTTGTACAGTCTATTCAGGAAAATCATGTATACTAGCTAGATGCTGGTGTAAGATGCTACTGCTATCATTGACAACACTCAAAGTGAATCAAGGAAGAGATATACACTCATGATCATAAAAAAACAGAACACCTTGGAAGAGTTGAGCTATGACTTTGCTTTATTCACAGTATGTGTAATGGGCAATAAAGATCGAACGACTATCATCTTGGTGTCAGAGGAGTCAAGTACCTAATAATCTGTATGGCCACCTCTAGCATATAGTAACTTGCTGTACACTACGAGGCATCGAATCGAATAATGTTTTAATGGTGTCCTATGGAAAAGCCATCCCCTATCCAAAGTTTATCAAGATTTGCTAATGGACGGTGAAAATGCTGTACCTGTCTAGTCGACCACGATAGAAGTGGAAATTGTTTATCCTGAAGAAGGCACGCATCGTCGTAGCAACTTGTGGCGTGCCGTTAACCTACTGAAAGACAGCCCCTGGAACGTTCTGCAGGTAAGGAAGGACGACTGACAGTAGAGTAACGGACACTCGTTATGGTGGTACGGATTCTAACTAGAAGTGATTTTGCTTACGTACCCGATTGCAAACCAAACAAAATTTGTGTTGATACGGTATATCTGATGCGAATTCAGTCTTCTGGTCGTCTACAAACAGAGATGCAGCCATCATTTTCATTTGAACACAAGCATGATTCGTCCGAAAAACTTCACGTCACTCACGACGTTCCATGCACCGCTGCAATCTGTCAAAGGTAGCCTGAGAAAGGGCCTTCGACGCGGGAGAATGCGTCACAGTGGGTCACCCTACTGATGATGACGCAGAACGATCACCCAAATACGTGACGATCCTCTCTCTTCGTTGTCAGTCAATGACATCCAGAGCCTTTTCCTCTTTGCCTACGCCCTTCTTCGTACTATTCCCTGCGCACTGTTTCCACGACGGTCACTCTACGCCCTATATGAAACATTCTGGTCTCTAAGCCGCTGAAAAATTTTGACAAGTAATGCCTCCATGGCTGTGCGCCTGCACCCTCCAACTTTGCACCCTGCGACTTTCACCTCTTCCCAAAGATGAAAGAGCACCTTACGGGAAATGAGTTGCGTTCTGACGACGAGGTTAAAGCTGCCATTCATTCCTGGTATCCACAACAACCTCGAATTCCTCTCCGACGTGTTCACCAGACTAGTCACGCGTTGGCGCCAAGTCGTCGAAAAGGATGGGGACTATGTCGAAAAGTGAATAGTGCATTACTCAGAGGACAAATATAAATATCAGGCACAAAAATAATTTCGAAACTCGGTTACAGCCATGGAGGTATCACTTTTCAAAACGTCCTCGTATAAGTTCACAAACGAAGCTGAACACAAAAATAAAAGATGTCACAACACACGTTAGAAACAAAGATTAAAGCTTGGGATGATAAGAACGATAAATAAATTTAAAGAAGCTTGACGTTCAAGTAAATAATTGTTCAAATTAATCGTAAAGTGGCTGACTACAGCTTAAAACGATCCACTTAAACTCGCTGCTAAGGCATTCCATTCAATAACGACACTGCGAGGAAAACAACGACGTCGTAAAGTCGAAACGTTGACATTCACTTCAAACAAATCTTCTAGGAAGACGAGCATCAAGAGATGAAACGAACCATAATTTGAACAATGGAGCAGGGTAGTTAAATGAGCTAAATAGACTGTCAGCGAGATATTTGAAAAACGCATCTGATTAACTCATTGTAAATAATGTTGATCCAATTCCATATAGAAACACTATACTCTACGTAACGGAAGGCCACAGAGAGGGTACCTCAGGAATTGCTTGGCATGCAAACCATTCTGCACTATGAAAATTTTTGTAGATCATCAATAACAAATGTAGAAATTTATAATTTTATTGTTTTTAACCATTTGAATTATAGACTATGCTGATACTGTATGAACATTCTTCAGAAACACGAGTATTTTTTCAAACTTAAACCAATTTTCCTGACAAAAGACAAGTTTCTCTACAAACTGGAAATATACTATTAAATAATCCATAAAAATTCAAAAGTAAATTTCAAAACTTCCAAATGCATAACGTCCAATATTAATAAGTTTTTATCACAGAATAATGCTTTTGGACATACTTGTAGATAATTGAAAATCCCATTTGGCAAAAAGTAGTGAGCATAAGAAATTCCACCAAACCATGAATTATATCAAAACAAAAATTAAGCAAAAAACTGTGGAATGGAACAACCAAAATCGGAGTTAGTTGCATTTTGTCCCCCTCCGCTGAAGATGGCTACTTGATAGCCGAAATACATATCCGGTATTTCAAATCTTCTTGTGGATTAGAGTTCCCTCCGATTTTGGATGAACTATATAAAAAAGTACAGGTCCTTTGTAAGCGATGGGCACTGCTTTGTAATCTAAATGTCCAATATGACTTTGGAGTGGCACAAAAGTTACGACAGGCATCGACTCATTCACCAAAACTGGTTTTCAACTCTCTCACTAGGTGCGGCAATGCCATCCAAATAATAATAATGGAGTAATGGTACATTCGCACCGGCCTACCCCCAGGCCCCCCATCAAACCCAAACAAAAAAAAAAAAACTGGGTGGGGGGGGGGGGGGGCTTAAAAACCTTAATTACTCCAAAATGGTTCTTCGCAGCCAAACAGTTTCTGTTCAAATAAGGTTTGTCTCAATGAGAGGAGCCCGTTCACGCCGGGATACTTCTCGAGCACTGCTGCTACCCTGCACATTCGCCATCAACAGCAGTTGCAACTTCTTCAAGTTGTTGCTGACTAACCGTTTTGCGTCCCCGGCCTGGTTGCTGTGATAGAGTTCCTATAGTTTCAAATCGTTGAATCATGTTTCGTAAGTAAGTTATGCTCATCGGTACTTTTCGCAACTTCTTTAACCTCCGAAATTCACGAAGGGCAACACCGGCATTCTTATTCCGCTGATAATACAGCTTCACTAACAACGCCACGGTTCCAAGGTAAGAGCCATCGAAAGGCAGTTGGCCTCAGAATGATGAGAATTCTCCCAGCTTTTCCTTTTATACTCATTATCGCTACACGGAACGCGTTTATGTACATTGATGCATTTTATTTGGTAAACCGCGCCAATATTTTACTGGTGGCGACTTTTGGTACTAATTTTTATTTTTTTAGAAATCGAAAATCCATTGTACATTTTGTACGCCCATCAAATTTGGTCATATTTCATCCATTACTTTACTCGCTAGAGGGGCTCTGGATACATCACGTTATTTAATAATCATCCTATAAATAGTAAAATTTTTGTTAGGTTCTGCTATTTGCCGTATCGGAGGAGTTAGCTGCACAAAATTGGTCACATACGTACATAGAGGATGACGCAAAAAATGTGTTAGAAAGTTTTCGTCTACTGCGACATAATATGAGGTTATAGATTCTTGTTATATTTTTTATGCTATAACAGACATTCTGAAATTTAATGCAGAAGGTTTTCAAAGCGTATCCCATCTGCTGCAATTAGTGTGTAGAGCCTTCAGCTGAATTCCGTGGTGAATTTCTGAAGATCATCATTCTGACTGCACGAATCTCATTGGAAATGTAATTAGAGACATCAGTGAGTGAGCTATAGAATGTCCAGAACTGCAATAGAACAGTATCACGAGGAAAATCATTTACGGCGTACGATTAAACCACAGACGACAAAAACTTTCTAACACCTTTTTTGCATATACGTACAGGCGGGTTTTTTTTTGTTTTTTTTCAAAAATTCAACATATCTTTTCGAATCATGAGTTTTTAAGTCGATTTCAGAAAAAAAAATTCCGTCATTCAGCGTCATTTTCTATAAACTGTAATCAAAGTTTATGCATCTAGCATAAGATTTTTTAAGACAGACGCATGCCAGAAGCTGTCTTTTCGGAGAAACCCGAAAGCAGCGAATAATTCGACATTTGGAAAAAAAAATCTTCATTACGATTTCTTTCTTATATGGGAATCTTTCTAAAATAATCTTTAACCAATAGCGACATAGTACAGAATATGTATTGATCAAAAAATGCTGCATTTTGGCGCTTGTCGCCATCTCTTGGAAGAAATACGAAAAGTTTATTCTCTGATACTGTGTAATATCTCACTTTTGTTACTTTTGACTGTATAATACAGTAAATACAAAAGGAATAACTACAAAATAAAATTTTAATCTATGATCTGGAATTGAACCATAGACCACAGAAAATCCTAAAAAAAAAGTCAAGACGGATGCCCTAAATTTAAGCAAATTTTCATATATCTCAAGAAATATTTATACTTTCCACGGAAAAAAATACTCAAAATATACAAAAATACCCAAAAGGCTAAAGACAAATTTTCTATAGCAAAAAAACGTTACAGTTTGAAGTTTCCCAAAATATTTTCCAAACTTGATATATTCAAATTGGCCACAAGTGAAGCAACATAAGGTCCCATTTAAATTTGAAAGAAGTCTTTTCAAGCCTTATTTCCCTTTGTTAGCACCACACGGAGTATTAAATGTATTTTTACGCCATTTTATTTCTTTCAATATTCGCCTCCTCGCCACATCTCGTTGGATTTCAGCCAGAAGTGTTTTCTTGAAAAATTTCATTGACATATCAAACGACACTTTTTAGGAGAGGGTGAAGGGCGAGGAAGGGGAAAGAAATAATAATAAAACGAAGACGAAGAAGAGAATGAGGAAAGGTTTCGAAATTGAGAGGGAAGAAATGCTCATACTGAATAATGCAGGAAGGCAACAGAAAATCCGTGCGAGGAAGAGGAGGCGACTGCTGCCAACCTACTTACCCCCTTCCTCAAAAGGTCCCTACACACACACAGCCCAAACGTCTTCGCCCAGGATTCTAAAATACCTTTCAATTCATCCCAAAGGTTTGGATGGACGCATTTTGACAAATCGTCGTTGAATTCAAGGCACCGAATTCATCAGACAATAACCTCTCCGAAAGAGTAAAATGGAGACGGCGAAAATAAAACGAAACACAATAAAACGATGAAGAAAGCAGAAACAAAATAAACGTGCACAACTGATAGAAAAGACATTTTATTTTCAAAAGCCTACTTAAAAGTTTTGATTAAAAACTGCATCTTAAGAGGAGGTAGAATTTACTATATATAACTTTGGATGGCGAAATGAAATTACTAATAAACAGTCCAATGAAATAAAATTTCAGAAAAAAATTACAACAAGAATGATTTTACCTCCAAAGCGGAAAAAGAGCACATTTCCGTGTTAGCATCATACATGAATATCTAGAATTACCCTACCTTTTAAAACACTTTAGAGAAAATATATAAATATGAAAACTAAATTGTAAACTAACGTAAAGAGAGAATTTAAACGAATAAACTTGAAGAACTGAAAGGTTAAATGGAGAGTGTAGTTATTCTTCATATACTTGAACAAATAAAAGTTCTTTAATTTATAGGCATTCCCACTAAAATGTTAAACGAAGTGAGCAACAATTGCTGAAGCGTTGTGTGTAAGCATCTATTAGGTTTTCATTTTCTATTACTAAAGTGTTTCTACGTTATCATCTACCATTGAAGCAAGCAATTAGCTACTAGCAATTACCAATACGTCTCACAATAATGAGTTATAGATAATATTAGGCCTAACAGCAATATGCTCTTGGTACCAATATGGTATGGATAACCATACGTCTAACAACTCGTAAGGAGTTGGTTGATATATTACATGCCATATCTTAGCACTGAAAGTTTCCAAAGATAACATATGGTACCATTAAAACACGTAATACTAAATTCCGACTACCATTAATTACTCTTTATGTTCATTCATGACACATTGTTAGAAGTTGTTTGATATATTACATGCCATATCTTAGCATTGAAAGTTCCAACGATACCATATGGTACGATTAAGACACTACTAAATCAATTCCCATTATCATTATTTACGCGTTATATTCATTCATGAGACGTCCTTACAAATTGCTTGATATTACATGCCATAACTTAGCACTGAAAGTTCCAACAGTACCATATGGTACGATTAAAGGCAGTTTTCCACTTAGCGTCCCTTTGGCGTTTGGTAGGCGTCTGCGTCCTTTTTGGGCATTTTTGAAAAACGCATTCGTTTTCCAATTAGCGTCTGTTACACGTCTGAATCTGTTAGGCGTCTGTCCGGCGTCTTTTCAAGATCTGGCATGGCTAGATTTTTATGCGTTTTTAAGAGCGTCTTTTCAGATCTAGCCAATCAGGTGCAATCTATTTCGCTATGGATTCTGGGTAGTGGTCTTTGCCGATTCAGATGGAGAATCATGGCTGCCGTATCTGCTGTTCGCTTACACGGGTTCTTGTGACTTTTCCCGCGCGAATTCATTAATAAATAGGTTTTAAAAATTTGGCGAATCATTTATTTACTAAGTAAAAATGATACAGCAATAAATTCAAAGCGTGAACGTGATCGGAATGGTCGATATCGTCTTTTTCCATTGCCTTGAGAGAGCGACTTTGTTTGCAGTGACTCGACCAATCAGATCAGACCAGGGTTGAAAGTCGCTAAATGGTTTAAAGTCGCTAAATGGAAATCCAGAATAACGGTTGAAAGTCGCTAAATGGAAAACAACCGTGCTCGCGTGCTAATCACGACGCGTCTGGTCGGCAACGATTCAAGAGGCTCAAA
This sequence comes from Rhysida immarginata, assembly GCA_023313115.1. Lineage (NCBI taxonomy): Eukaryota > Metazoa > Arthropoda > Chilopoda > Scolopendromorpha > Scolopendridae > Rhysida > Rhysida immarginata. The sequence goes on from JAHWFO010088925.1 coordinate 824,383, forward strand.
AGTCGCCGCACATTACGAGACGCCTAAAAGTCGCCAAATGGAAAACTGCCTTTAGATATGTACTACTAAACCAATCCCCACTATCATTAATTACTCGCCATATTCCTTCATGGCACGTCGTTACGAGTAGTTTGATATACAGGGTGAATACAAAAGTCTGAACCCCCCTTTTATTTTTGAACCGAAGCAGATATGTCAATTTTGATGAATCCAATGAATAGGAAGTTGTGGGTGGCCTATCCCATGGTGTACTTTTCATCATCCCAAATATGCAAATTAGGACACATTCAAAATTTATCTCAAAAACCGTAAGGGATAGAGAAAAAAACCCAATTGCAAACTTGTTCAGCATAAAAAAACAAACAAAACAAAAAAATAAATCATCCAAATCGAACCTACCAATCACCCACAATCACGTGGTGAACTGTTTGTAGCTTACTGCACAGGGAAAACAATGTTGATATTTCCACCATGTAAAGCATGCAAATCAAAAAATTAACATAAATTACCATACTCATATTCACTTTCATGCGGAAAAGCAAATGAAAGGCATGTTTCAGCACACAGAAGACAGAACAATTCCAGGATGGCAAGCTACACTGTTCCGGAAATGGTCAACATGATATTCTGCTTCGGAGAGGCAAGGATAAACCTGCATGCTGCAGTTAGGTTGTATCGAGACAGATACCCTAACGAACGCCATCCATCTCGTCAAACAATGCGTCACATTATTCAAAGATTCGAGGCTACAGGGAATGTTAATGCAGAACGAGGACGACCAAGGGCACAAGGCGACGAGGATACAACAACACTAGGTCTGGCTGCAGTTGCTGCAAATCCCCACACAAGCAGCAGAGCAATTGCTGCAGATGTTGGGTGCCATCAGAGAACTGTTCTCAACGTTCTACAAGCACATCATTTTCACCCATACCATATTCATTGTCACCAGGAGTTACTGCCATTGGATTATGTTGCTAGGGCCGCCTTCTTCAACTGGTTACTTACCCGCCTGGATGACAATCCAAACTTCATTCATGAGGTGTTGTGGACAAATGAAGCCCAGTTCACCAAGGATGGAGTTATCAACAGGCACAACCATCAGCACTGGGCAGACGAATAAACCCACGATATCTGCGAGAAGCAACTCATCAAGTGAACTGGAGAATCAATGTGTGATGTGGATTGTACAATGACACTGTGGTTGGACCGTATTTTTACGATGGAACACTGACTGCAGAACGCTACCAGGCTGAAATTCTCAACCTGGTAGTCACAGACTTCATTGACAATTTTCCATTGGCCTCGTATCAGCGCACGTGGTTTCAGCATAATGGAGCTCCTCCACATTACGGGTTGGTCGTTCGCGAGCGTCTAAATGAGATGTTTGGACAACAATGGATTGGCCGAGGAGGACCAGTTCGTTGGCCACCCCGCTCTCCTGATTTTACACCACTTGACTTTTTTTGTGGGGATACCTGAAGGACAAGGTTTATACTAAGCAGCCCGCCTCACTCGAGGATCTGGTTCAACGAATCCAGGAAGCGTGCCGAGGAGTGACACCAGCCATGCTTGCCGATATTTTGGCGTCAGTTAGGTTCCATGCCCAATTGTGTTATGGTGCCCAGGTCGTCACATCGAGCATTTTGTTGATTAACTTTTTTTAAACTGTTTGAAGTAACTTGTTTGTGCAGTGTGACTGTTTGTAAGCTACAAACAGTTCACCACGTGATTGTAGGTGATTGGTTGGTCCGATTTGGATGATTTTTTTTTTGTTTTGTTTTTTTTTTTTTTATGCTGAACAAGTTTGCAATTGGGTTTTTTTCTCTATCCCTTACGGTTTTTGAAATAAATTTTGAATGTGTCCTAATTTGCATATTTGGGATGATGAAAAGTGCACCATTGGATAGGCCACCCACAACTTCCTATTCATTGGATTCATCAAATTGACATATCTCAATTCGACTATTAGTAGTCATATGAAATGTCTTGTAACGTGATTGTGGCTACTTGATGAGAATTAACCAGATCTGCTAAATGCTCGTGACCAGCGACATCTGAGCTAAATGGTCCTTCAAAACGGACATACATCACTATATCAATTAACATTTTCAATGAGTGTCTTACTACAAACATCTCTATGAAGTCAGCGAAGTGAAATTTGGCACTGATGGGATATAATATCAGAAGACCGATGACAGTGTCTTTACTCGCAACATGCTATCAGAGGCTGCATCTCACATGGACCTGTCAACATATTTATTGGGCCTTAGATGACTGGTCCAAAGTGTCATGATTCAAGCTGATGGTAGACTCCTGGCTGGCACGGAGCCCATGAGGCCATGTACCCAAGTTGTTTGGGGCATGTTTACATGTAAGGGTTTGAATCCACTGATCAAATTGGACCTACCATGACTAGAATCGTTATATCCTGCTGCTTGGTGACCATTTGCAGACCTTCATGGCCTTCATGTACCCTAGCAATGATGGGATATTCCATGAAGACAATGCGTCATGTCACCGGGCCAACAGTACTCACAATCGATTTGAGGAGCATCTCCGGCAATTCCAATGAATGAATTGGCCATATAGATCGCAAAACACGAACCTTATCGAATGTGTTTGAGATATAATCGAAAGATCCATTTGTGCAAAAGAGCCTGCAACACTCAAGCAAGTATGAGCAGCTATTGAGACTGCATGGTTGAACATCTCTTCAGAGGACTTCTGCCGAATGGTAAAGTCCATGCGACTTCGCCGTGCAAAAGGAGGTCATACTCAATATCGAATAGGTATCCCATGACTTTTGGCATTCACTGTATGTAAATACACATAAGGAATATGGAATGCATTTCATTATTGAATATCATCCAATGAAATCAGAATATAAATTCAAGAGATGTTATCTGCTTTGTTCGGTTTCATTGTTGATTTCTCTAAGTTTACAAAAAAAAAGAGTTTTCATGTTACTTTTCTAGACTTTATGATATTGTCATATGAAAGCTAAAATCAAAGAGTGCAAAAAAATATTTTACTTTATGCAAGCAAATCATAGCATTATATCAGTTTTTAAAAATTAAAATTAAAATAATCTTTCTTAATTAATGTGTTGTCGTACTCATCTTTTGATTGCAATCTTTTATGAAAAATTTCCATGAAAAAAATGTTCTTGTATTCATATTTATTAGGCTTCATGAAATGAAAATAAAATGGGAAAAAAATCAATATTTTATGCAGATCAGCAAAACAAGGAGGGGGGAAAAAAAAGATGTTGCCAGGTATCAAAATATTTAATAAAATCTGCAAAAACATAGTGATGACTATACAAATTTAAGAAAAAACAAAGGCCAACCACCAACACATTTGCATATTTCCTGACAGAAAGAAACGGGAAAGTGGCCCATGCATAAAGGCGGTACACAGCCAGGCCAAATATCTGACATATCACCATTCGATATGTTTCTGAATAAGAGTGCAATTTTTCTATGCCAGATTCATTTGCAATTCAAATTTTTATTAAAACAACTCACTGCTTCCTGATAGTACAGAAAATCAACAATGTCTGACACACTTAATCATGAACGTATCACAAGTGCTCACTGACTGACCTTGGTATCTCATATTCATTGATTGACCTTGGTATCTCATATTCTTTTAAGTGCTCTTTTAAAAAACACATTCGCACTCTTACCCATTGGATCTCACGCATGCGGGGTATTGTTAGAAGATTGAGCAAAATTTTACCTTCATTTACTTTTTTTTAACACTGTCTTTAACTCAATTATCTTAAGTAAATTGACATACGGTCTGGAGATTTGGTTCACTGATATGGATCATCTCTCGTTAAGACTCGAACATAAAATTTTATCCATAATTAATATTAATTCATTATCGCGTTCTTCATCATCTAATAATTTGATTCTTTTCTCTTTAAGACTTAAAGCTGAATTTGCTACTCAGCGTTTTTTAATTAATATTCTTAGTGGTAATTTTGAGGCTCCATTTTTCTTGGAGAGCATTGGCTTATCTACCGCTAGTATTACTAACCGTTCAGGTTTAACATTATCAAATAGATTTTACAGAACAAATTTGAAATTTTGTGACTTAAGAGCCAAAATGGCTTCAAGTTTTAATAGTAACAATTAAGTATGTAAATTTTTTTTAGTCGATTTAGTTTGTCCTCTTTCCTTTTTCATTTTCATATGTTCTCTTTCTCTTTTTTCTCCTCATTAACCCCGTTTTTGGGCAATTTTTTGCCTGTGGGGGTCAACCTCTGGTGCGGTACCATTGTCTGTAATAGCCATGGTTGTTCTACCGGGTTGATACATAATAATAATAAGATTCACTGTATATTCACATTCAGATATTGCAAAATTTCATCAAAAAAAAAAAGCCCGAGCAATACTGGGTATATCAGCTAATGTTTTGTATAAGCATGGGTTTTAATTCAGTGTTGACAAGCTTTTGTGCAATGAGTGTGGAATAACCCAATAGGAACAACGTATACTGTTATCTTCGACAAGTCGACATCCATCAGACATTTTAGACACAATCTATGATTCTCTGGTTGCAATGCTGGTCTCTTATTATTGCATCGTTATCTCTAAGTGTATTCTCTTTTAAATAGTTAAAACCATTATAAATTATGGCTCTTGCTTGACTGTTTACAGTTTACCGAACAAACAAGCTTATAAGCGAGGTGTTAGTTTCTGGAATTACGATAAGGACACTATCTTTTCCAGTTTCCTTTATCTTTCATGCCATGGTCTATAAGTATCACAGTGGTTAGGGGGCAGCCATAGCCCAGTTGTCTCGCCTTGCTTAATGCAATGGTGGAGTTAAGCAACCTTGGGCGTGGTTAATCACAGGTTGGGTGACCATCTGGAAATGTCCATCGCCCCCTGTGCTTCGGAAGGCACGTTAAGCCCTCGGTCCCGGCTGCTACTGTTTCCTGTAGCAGTCGTCACTGGGGATAGTACAATAGACTCAGAGTCGCAGTGCTCAGGTTTCCTCTTAACCACTTCGGTTTCATGGTAACCACCCCTTACAGTTCATTCATTCATCACAGTGGTTAACTAATGTAGTATTGAATAAATGGAGAGTTGTAGAGACCACTAATCTGCAAACTATGAGCTTTTATTGCAGCTAGTACATTTCGGTAAATATTATTTCATCATATACATTCAGACAACTAAAACAGTAAGTATTATCACATGATAAACAAGGAAGTATTGTTTGGTGCATGTTCGTAGTGCTTTTAAGCCTCTCCAACGTGCTCGACACAATTGAATGGAATGGGTAATTTTATATGACTGAATTCAAATGCAAAGTAAATGTAAAAATGTAACGGACAAAATAAAGAAGCAAAGTTAACTGCATGAGGATGAAAAAAGTTATACAGTACTCCCAAAAGAATTTTACAACTTTGTTAGTGATGAACTTATTACAATCAACATTTAAAGAGTTTTAACTCAATGGTCAAATTGACTGCCGTTGGTGACATGGCAGCATCGCTTGTTCCAAAGGTATCGGATACCAAAAGTCAAATACAATCTCGAAACATATTTGTGATAGCCAAAATTATAAGTGTTATATGCCCTTCACAAAAAAAATAATGTTTACACCCTCTTCATTTTGCAGACGAGTATTCAATATTGACGGGTACTTGGATATACTACAGAATTTCTTATTTCATAATTACGTAACATAATCATGAAGGAAGCCTTAGCTTCAACAAGAATTGGAAATGCAAGTTTCTCTTATTGATGGATATGCCAAGCAGAGTCGTCAGTCTTACGAAACTAGGAAAAGCGAATCACAGCTGCAGTTACTTAAGTTATGCCAGGTAGTCTACAGAACATTTGGGAAGAAAGCAGCTTCAGATCAGATGTGTGCAGCATCACCAAAGCCAGTGAAGTCAAAAGAAAAAACCGACCATATGAATTCAAAATTTACATGCGTTTAGCTAGATCTTGCTTCAATTTCGGAGAAACACGCTGAATGCAAAGTACAGATTCTGCTCAAAATTTCAGATGTGCAGCCTACAAAAAACAACAAATTTCAAAAAATTCCATTTATAAAACGAGCCTTTTCATAGAATATGATGCCCAAATATAAAGAGGATGTTAGTTTTATACTAGACAGTTCTGCTTTACTGTAGAGAATCAAACATTTGTTCAATGTACATAAAAGAAATTCATTAGACACATCCACAATAAGATATTGTTTGAAAGAGGTTAATAACTAATTTTAAGTTATTTAAATTCTTACCTTATTCATTCTTAGATGAACACATCATGAAATGAAAGGCATAAGAAGAGGTTGAACAGGAAGCAAGGGGTAAAGTGATTCATAGTTTGTTTGGTTTTTTTTCTTGGCACCAAAGTAACCATAAAAATAAGCAGTAACCCCATATCTACAGAGTTCAACTGATCTTGATAGGCTGCGAAAGACTTAGATAATTGAAACATCTGAACTAAATCACAATTTTTCCCAAACATAAATTGATGGGCATGTCTGCTATAATAATAATAGGGTTGCAATTCCTATCACATAATTCAATCGGAACCAGTTGGGATCAGTCAGACTACGTAGACAGAGAATACCACTGGTGATAATTTTTTTGTTTCATCCGGGATAATTATGCCAAATTCAATGGCCATTCTTGTAAACCCAAAGATTATGCATGTTTGATGATGTGTATGACAGAATCTCTATATTTATAAAATGTGTATGACAGAATCTCTATGTTTATAAAATGTGTATGACCAAAATCATACACTATAAATTTGTGAGGTTATTGTTCCCTATACTATGATTAAAAATGAAATGAATAGAGAATTTAGATTACAACATTGTATGCTTAAAACTAATTACAGTCGAATGCAATATAACTAACTCAGTTATAACAAAAAATCAGTTATAATGAAGTTAAATGAAATCCCGAACCACATCACTGAACTGAACAAATTTTATCCAGTTATAACAAGTTTGATATAATGAAAACGTGTATATACAGAATCATTGTTTGGACTATTACACAACTTTTCATCAAAAGTAATGAAATTTTGGAGCATATAGGACAATTTTGATGATGCTGTCATAGAAAACATGTAAATCTAAGCGATGAAATAATATTTTTCCATAAATCCATGCGCTACAATCTTCAGAGCTTTCCAGGACATTAGTTCCATTGGGTTCAATGCAGTTTCAAACCTGTTATCAGCCATTCACATTCCCATTTGAGGGCCGACCATTAAAAAAGTCATCACTTAAATTTCCCTCATAAAACAACTGATCACGAGACAACTGTTTTTAATATTTAATTTTTACATTTAATTTACTATTATTTTTATTATGCACCTCATTTTTATTACTATTACAATCACTGCCTATTTATACAGAATATGAAGGAACAACTGACCACCACGCTCAACAGTGAGAGCTTGTTTATCATCTGGGCTTGTTTAACATCTGAATGAAATTCTCCTACGAAGAGTCTCCAACGTTTGACATCTACATTTTAGCCACCTTACCACCATAATTGACTAAAAGTGTGTTATCATCTGGACATGAAGTCATTGAATGTGAACATCAGGTTACAGACATCAGTTACAGACACCAGGTTACAGACATCACTGTAATGTTATTGCAGACATAGAAATGCTGTTATTAATCGAGAAAGCCCTCTTAATAAAACTTTATTATCAGAATAAGATAAGTACCAATGCGGAATTACGGGCATATTGACGCATGCATGAAATGCAAGATGGTGTACTGCAGGACCTACGAATTGTGCTGCAATAACAAAAATGATATGATGATTTGGAGCCAGGTTCTTTGGCTGAACGTCCAAAATGTGACTGGCCACTGCTGTTGCACACAGAGTCGAACAGACAATGCAAGTTTCGGAGATTTCTGCACACGGGGAATGCAGTTCGTGAGAAGTGTCCCAACAGATTGGCATTCCGTACAGCAGTGTATGACGATCACTGCGAATTATACTTAAGTGATTTCCAGCCAAGTTGGAACACAATCATGAACTGACACCCGACGACTTCAAAATTACACTAATTGGGTATTTAATAAAATGGAGCAGCAGGAAGATAAAGCGCATTTCACACTTTCTGGCAATGTTAAGACACACAATTCAGTGTGTGGAATATGAAAACCTACATCAGCCAAAAGTTACAGTCCATGTGGCTTCACAGCTAATTTCATAATCGTTCCATTTTTTTTCGAAGAAGTCACAGGAATTGTTCTAAAAACAATTACAGTCACAGGTGTGCACTGTGCAGCATTATTACGGGCCAGCATCATTCCAAAATTGCAAGCGTGACAAGCACTGCATATTGCTGCACCAGTGCAACGACTGCTCCACTCAACATTTGGGGAGAATCGTGTCCTCGGTCGATACTTTCACATGCATGGTAACCCAGATCACCTGATCTGATACCTTGTGATTTTTGGCTATGGGATATCTGAAATCAAACGTGCATCGCGACCAACCCATATCATTGGCAAACATGTGTCTGCAATATCTAGAGAAATGTTGCTTAATGCAGTGACAATGTGGTGTCTCATCTGAAGCTGTATTGCACAAAGACGGATGGCACATTGAACATTTGCAAGCCGATAGTTAATCCGACATCTTACCGTCTGAAAATTTCCATGAACTGGTGTCAAAAACCTTACAATGCCATCTGTTGGTCAAAAACCAAACAATTCTAGCATTAATTTTTTTCCCTAGGGAAAAAATACAATTTCATTTCAATCATTTCTGTGCAAACAGAATCTTCTTATCTGCATTCATGTGCGAATTATTGAGTTTAAAGTTTTTCCTGACTTTTGGATCACCCTGTATTTGAGGACACACTTTAATCATTCACTTTATGAAACAATGAGATATATGAATCATATTAAAAACTTTAAACTATATATACTATTAAATATTCTTACCACATAAACTTACATAAAATTCTTCTAAAAAAAATAAAGTTTATCACAACTTCATACATGTTAATAGTTTTAAAATATTAAATATTAAGTTTTCAATTACCTTTTGAAGGATATGGTCAAAATTTATTCCGAGTTCTAAAAGATAAATAAATAAATAAATAAATAAATAAATAAATAAAATAAATAAATAAAGCAGAAAATTTTAATCAACCTATTCTTTATTCAGATGAAATATTATATTACATAGTACTCAAGTTAAAATGACTTCTACATATTTAAACTACAACCATTTAAAGGAAATATGCGGCAACCATATTCAAGGAAAAAGGCTACATAGCACCACACACATTAAATTGTCTAAATTCTGGGTAAATAATCAATAACAAGAGAATCACACTTAGTTGGTCGACGCACTTTTTTTTTTTCTTGTGCGCAAGCAAACCTTGGAAGCGATGGCGGTGGCGTTAGTGCTCCGGAAGTGAAAAGTTCAAAAAACATGGCAGTAAGAGGGGAAGCAAAATCGTTAACGACAGTCGCCAAAGAACTGTGATTAGAGCACTGTTATTAAGCACAAAACCTTAACGTCGCTGTACAATTATTCGTCCATGAATACTATTTTTATTTAAAATTATAAAGCACCACGATACATAACCCCTCACCAATGCAACGTATCGCTTGACAGCCTTGCCAGTTTCACATGACAACGTCAGAAAATTTAAGAAGATTACCGAATTAATTAATAAAATGATATAATAAATTAAGGCAATAGTTATTGATTACTGTACTGATTTTATTTATTTATTTTTTTTTTTACAGGAAGGGAATTAGTTACTTTTAATAATTTATTTTTAAAAACTAAGTTTTAGAAACTTGAGAATCCATTCAATAAGCCATATACAAAACCCCAGTGTATTAGGGGATTGATAGTATCAACCGAGCTCTACAAGTGATCCAAACATGTGCATTATGGCCTTGCAACAATGCAAAGTACATCCATCATTATCAAATTTCAAGAGCAACAGCAAACAAATGTGTGGACCCACTTTGTTTACCACTGTGATTGTCTGCGTTTACTATCAATCCCAATAGTTTTGAATAAGGTCTATTGTTGTCTGCTGCTATGTCATTGTTTTCAAATGAAGTGGACTCGTACTTATTGCTGAATAGTGGAAGAAAGAAGTTCTGTCAAGCTCATAAATACTTCAACATGAAAAACTTAAGTATGCATCTGATGGGGGCATAACTATTCTTCATATGAATGTTTTTAAATATGGGCAGAAAAATTTTAAACTTTTGAAAGCTTTAAACGAGGGAATATCAGAAAGGAAATATGTATAGTCGCTGTGTGAAAGTTAACATAGCCAAAAAAGAAGGCTGAGTCTTGCGCAAGACACTGCATAACAAGAATTGTTTCACACTATGCTGTAAGTCATTTTACAAATGGCCGCTGCAATCACATCGTCTACAGTAGAAGAACAGCAAGCTGTTATAAGGTTTCTTTTCACAAAAGATTTAGAAACCCGCTGAAATTCATGAGGAAATGGTTACTGCGACAGAAGTGATGTTAATAGTGCCGACTATCTGGACTGTTCTACTGTGTGTAAATGATGCTAAATGTTTTGGGAAGGAAGAGTTAGCCTTGCCAATAAACGGCGTTCTGGGTGGCCAGCATCAGCAGCAACACTACCCGTTATCAAGGACATTAACAACACAATCAGAGAAAAGTGTCGCATATCCTTGAAAAAAAGTAAGTGAAACGTTTCACATATCCTATGGATCTCCATGGGATATCAGGGTTCTCTCCAGGCCCTTTTGAAGGGGTGTGCTGCCCGGCTGATTAAATACTTTTAAGTAATTTTATCAGGTACAATAATATAAGCTTTTTGAAATAGTCTTTCCCAGATTATTTTTTTTTTAAAATCACTCCTGTTTTTCCTCATTTCATTCTTGGGAAATCGAGAGACCTTTTTTTTTTTTTGCCATGACAAGCACACGGTCGGGATTGCTCTCCTACATGTCGTCACTTCTGGCAACTTCATTGCCATGTACAAAAATCGGAACCTGGTCACTGTTTACGCAGTCACAGTGTATTTAACATCCTCAATGCCAAAAGGTAAAAGCAGATAAAGAAACAGAAAGGAGGATGATCAATAACCAAAAGCTTTGTATGACTGACTTGTACAAGTAGAGAAAAAAACATTTTTCATCTCATCCCAATTTTCAAACTGTTAATTATTGAAAACTTTGGTCACCTTATGTTTATATAGTCTTTGTCTCAATTACCAGTTGAACTTTGACGTTTTTAAACGTTATAAAATTACACATGTTTTGTGGTTTGGGTTTCTACACAATGGCCCCATAATAAAAAGAGTAGCAATGCTGTCAAGTCTGAAAATTGGTAATAAACTTGAACTGGCAAAAAATTATAAATAACTGAATCAGTAAGGGAAATACTCTTCCTATTATATGTATAAAAGGTAGGCCAAATGCCTGTTACCACCTGTACAATTTCAAAACGAATGGAGATACAACAAACTTGTTGCAGGCAACATATAATAAATTTCTGTCCTCGAGATGCATACCACTGTACCAGCATCAGTAAATGATTTGAAACAACAAATTCAACAGGCTTGTACAGACATAACAGCCATCATGATGTTAAATATGATAGGTTCTGTGAAACACCATACACAGCCTGCTACAGAAGGACGCCACAATAAGCCCTTCATTCATTGAACAAATGTAGCTTGAGCACTGAAATTTCATTTTGTTGTAGTGGGTTTATTTTTACGCTTATTTTTAACTTTTTTGTTAAAATCAGCATTTTGAGCTCTACAACTGTACAATTGGAAATTTTTCTCTACCTGTAACAGTCGCAAAGTTACAAGGTGCAAACTTCAGGGTCAAAAGTCAAATTTGACACCACCATTGTTTAGCCCCTACATAACTCCCTATATAGGTGGTAACAGACTTTTGGCCCACCCTGTAGATATGTTTTAAGGTTTAAATAGGCCCAGTAAATAAAATCAAAGGGATTTGTCAAAGAATGTGGTTTCATATTTATGTGAGGGAACCTGGAACTGATCCGTCACAGAATAGGTGAGGTCACAGTGATGCATATTATAATGTCTGAACAAAGAAAGGATGAAAATTAAATAAACTTGATGCCAGATATGAGATGGTCTTTCATTCTAAGATTGGACAAAAGTTTCAATTTTACAAGGAGAACTTAGTAAGTACAGTGTTTACCCGAACAGATCCCGACGTTGAAGTTAACTGAAAGAATCAAGAGAACGTTAAACAGATTTCTATTTGTTTTTCTTTCATGAGTCGTTATTTATTTAGAACTGGTTAATTAGACAGCTACATTTCATGTCAACAAAATGGTGCCGATCAAAAAAAAATTTAATTCAACCTGCGATCTCCATTTCCTATCATTTTTCATAAAAAAACTTCACGATATATTCAGGTAAATATGGTAAGTTACAAATGGATATAGAAATGAAACAAATAAAACTACTTTTATATCTCCACATAATCTCCCTGTTCAAAGCGGCACTTGTCCTATCGTTTCACATAGCCACCAGAATAAAATTCTTTGGGCTGAACCTGGCAGCTTGGAGCTGTACACATGGAAGTTGTTTGAACCAAGGTAAGGGTTATAAGGAGGATGCTCTTAAATTTTCCAGATGAACTTTTGCAGCAACTCAGTTGTCTTGTTGGCAACATGAGGACACACATTATCGTCCGATAACAACACACCTTTGATGAGGAGTTCTGGTCGCTTCTGTCGAATGACATTATGAATTTCACAAAGATGTTACAGTAAGAGTCGGGATTTACAGTTTACTCTCACTGCCGGAATGTGATAACTGATATGCCCTAGTAATCCCAGAAGACTGAACCATTTTCCCAGCTAAGAACCTGCACTACAAAGGGAATTCATTGCCTGGTTCAGACAGCATCTTAAAGAATTTTATGCTGCTGGTTGAGGGGCTTATGAAACAATGGGACAAGTGCCTCGGTGTGCAGGAAGATTATGTGGAGAAATAAAAGTTGTTTTCAAGCTTTACATTTACATTTCTATATCCAATTGTAACTTACTTACCGACTTCCCTTCGTATGTTCATTAATAAAACCAATAATTTTTAATTACCTTCCATTAGAGGTGGCTCATCTTCAAAGCTGTTGGTGTTCTCGTATGTAGGCATAGCTTGTGGAGTCATGATACTTCCAGCGTAAGTACTTGGGGTATACATTTTGCCAGTATCAGCAGGTGGATACGTGGGTGCACCATACTGGGGTTCATTCGTTGAATAGTCAAAGCTTGCAAACTGGCTTTAAAATAAATAGTTAGAAAAGGAAAATAAACATCTGACGATCCCAGGTTTTTTGGGGGAAGGGGGACTGAGTGAACTTATCAAAACAAAATCAATCAAAAAAATGTCTACAACATTAAAAGAAAGCTTCAAGATTACACAGCTAAATTATTATATTACAGGTAAAACTCCTTATAACGAACCTCTTCATAACAAAAATTTCTGTAAACGATTTTATTTCTAATGTCAGGTTGGCCCAACATAGACCCAATGTTAAATGATTTCACCTCCTTATTACGATTGCGTATTGTATACGGAGAATTTTTCCAAAAAAAACAAATGAAAAAACATTGGTGCGTTTTATGCATGAGGGTATATTTTACCCGGAAAATTACGGTATTTCCCTTTTTGTTTCTTTCTGTTATTTTATTTAAATTCCGATTATTAAAATAAATAAATAAATAAATTAGATGGTAAACTGCTCAGTTGTAGCCACCCTTGAGGATAAAAATTGCATTTTTGATTCTAAAGTGCTACTGTAATTAAGTTGGCGTTTAAAATATTCAACGCAGGACATACAGGAAAGGTTCAGAGAAGATATTAATGAGAAAAAATTTACTGACTGACTGGACGGCCACGCTGCGTGCATGTCATCTGTTTTTAATTTCCGTGCTCGACAGTGCTGCCAACAGCAGGGAACAGTACCTGCTTCGTATGCGTCGGGTTCATATCTACATAATAGCCCAGTCTCCTGGTTCGTGCATACAGTATTTTTCCTACAATATCCGCTGGCCCGTTTTTTTAATGAACGATCTAATACAATAGTGTATTTGAAAATCAAACATGAAAACAATAACCTAATAATGCCAGTTGTAGTCACATTTTGTCCTGTACTTGCCACTTGCACTTCTATTATTTATATATAATTCCATGTAAATTTTTTTTCTTTCATACATTACGTTACCTCACTACTTACTGAACAATATCATACAGGCTGAAATAATTTCCGGAATGGTCTAATATCTCGAAAAATACACATCTTGACAAAAAAAAAAAGAAAAAAATGTGTCAAATATTTTTTTGAATGCTATTTAACACTGCCAAAATTAGTCCCCTGTAACTCTTGCAGGGGGTGTGGTAATTGTAAAAAAAAAATAAATAAATTAAAAAAAAAAAGTCAAAGTAGTGGGACTATCTCGATAAGTCTCCTTCAAACCAAAAAAAGTATCCAATGTTTTTTAAAGCTACCATTTTGATAGTACTAAAATGAGCCATTCCCTCTAACAGTTTCCAAATCCAAATACTTGGATCTAAAGTGTTTTTCTGGAGACATTCAAATAACTTTTTTTTTTCTTGTGATTACAGCACCACATACCATAAAAAAATTGTATGTAGTGGCCTTACAGTATAAGAGATGGACAATGGAATTACCAACTAGTTTCGCCATTTATTCCCGGCTTTGTCAAGGTACATAACAAGAGGCTCACAGGCCTTATATACAGAAAAATGGTCCAGATGGACCAATGAGCGTAAAAATATGATACATTGGTCATATTGGTCCATCTGTACGCTCATTGGTCCATCTGTACCATTTTTCTGTATATAAGGCCTGTGAGCCTCTTGTTATGTACCTTGATAAAGCCGGGAATAAATGGCGAAACTAGTTGGTAATTCTATTGTCCATCTCTTTTACTATAAGGCCACTACACATGTTGTAAATAAGCACAGTATTATGATCCCTTCTGTATCAGATATAAAAAAAAACAAAACACAATGATAAGAAATATGAATGTATAATAAAAGATGGAGGTTACCATTAAAAATTTCAATGTTGACGCCATCCACCACTGGAACGGTGATGAGGGCTAATTTTAGCATTATTAAACACTTCAGCTTTCAAAAGAATATGGATGATTTTAGGATTTGAAGTGAGCTTCTCAAGATATTCGCACTACTTTGACTTTTTATGCACTCAAAAAATTTTTGAGTAAAATCAATGTAATTTTTTCTGTAGAATCTGAAACTGCAAAAAAAAATTGGGGGCTCCCATTTGAAATTTCAAAGTTCCCCCCCCCCCACCCAACCCGGCAATTTTGGCACTATGAAATAACATTAAAAAAAAACATTTGACACGTATTTATTTCTTTTTTTGACAAGACGTGTATTTTTCGAGATATTAGACAGTTCCAGGACTTTTTATTCATCTGGTATAATAATATTTGACAATTTAACAATAGGGTAACTTCAACTACGTGACGTTACAATGGCGTTACGTTTCTTGTGATTGTTCTCACACTGAAAATTTCAAAAAAGCATTGTTTTAGTCCTCATCCTACCCAGATGCCTTTGCATGCATGCTAGAAATTGACATAGGATGTCATTCTTAAAAATTCATTTACCTTGTATCTTTTTTGAAAAACAAATTTTCTTAACAATTTTATTAAGGCTAAGGTCAAAAACTCTCACGGGTGAGAAGAGTTAGCCTTTGGTCGATCAGAAATCCCGGTGAGAAAACTGTGACGTCATTTTAACGCGGTCAGAAACACCAGTGAGCGCTGCTATGCCTAACCGGTTAGTCTAACCGTCCTCACCGAGAAAAAGACGGTTAGCTCAGTGAAAACTTACGTCATCATTCTCTCACCGGTGAGGGTTTTTGACCACAGCCTAAGACAGCGTGACTGATCACGAAGCACTAATTTTAAATCTACATAAAAACAAAGCATAAGTGAAAAATAGACTTCATTAACAATAGATGGAACTAACGTATAGAAACACTTTCGTTCCTATCACATTTCTTAGAAACGTAATGTTTTCATTAAAAAGTGGCAACAACTGGATAGCTTACCCTAATTATTCCTTTAAGTTACTTACGGTTCCGCTCCAAAATCAATGTTGCTCATGTCATAACTAAAGCCTTGTTGCTCTTGCTCTTGGCTCCAGTCACCTTTGTCGTTACCTTCGCCACCATAATATCCAGGATAGCCGTAATTAGACATCTTTTGGGAAGATGAAGAAAAAAAAAAAATGCAAAACGAACATACCATCAAGTAAATATATTTTGGAGGAAACATACATCTGTGATTTTAATGAATTCTAAGGACTTTTATTTATGCTATATTTTTTATACTCTTACCTTGTTAATCTGATGAACCAAAAGGGGATCAATTCGTAGATTCTACAAGTACTGTTTACTTCTTCTACAAGCAATGAAAAACTTTTTTTTTTTAAAAATAAAATTATTTTATTGAACCTGTAAATAAACTTTAAAAATGTTTAAATTATTAATGAAAATAGGAAAGAAAGTTCCACAGCCTGGATAGGACATGTAGATAGCATAATTGACAGTGGCACAATTGGTTAGCACATCAGCATATTGAGGTGAAGGACCCTGATTCAAATCCCGGCTGTGGAATTTTCTTTCCTATTTTCATTAATAATTTAAACCGGTTTTACTTGTATGTATGAGGACAAATCAACAAGTCAGTTCCATGATTTTTTCAGGGCATTGGAGAATCACACCGAGGTGAACTTTTGTGTACTGAAAATATCATCCAACCCTAGGTCAGAACGAGTGGTTTTGAAATGTTCCTTTGTCTCTTCCACAGATGGCCGCAGTGACAAACTTGGTACCCTCCTGATATCGTCAACAGTAGAGGAGCAGTGTTCTGGGACATGTCAAGGATAGTGTTGGTGGATTTCGGCCCAATGAAGAAGGCATTGTTTGGCCAGCACTTCTTGTTTGATTGTGAAGTGCAACATGCTGTGCCGCAGGAGTTATATCAGCAGCCAACGACATTTTGCTACTCCTGCACACCAAATGTAGTCTTGTTTGACCAATAAATGGCTTAAAAAAAAAATTCGTGGAACTGACTAATTGATTTGCCCTCGTATATTTCAACCACCATGTAAAGTGGTCACCATTCAGCAAGAATAGAAAGTAATGAGAGAACGGGGTCATTTAAATACATAAAGTTGTTGAATGAAGCACCAATCGGATGTTATTACAATCACGTTGTTCATAGAAAGCCAATAAATTAAAGTATGTACCCAGTCGGATAAAATTACATAGATAAAAGCAAGAAAAATTGAAATAAACTGAGTTATCCAAGGGGCCAGATTTAATAATTATACTCGCTTATTTCTATCAATTTTAAGTGTATCAAATTAATTCCATAGTATCCAAATCCTGCACTGTGTATGGATATCTGCATTTGTCTTAGATACTTTGTAGATATAAATCTGTGTGTAGAGGCTGCAACTGACCTATACATCAGTGATCCTCAAATGGCCCACATGATGACGTCACACAGAAGCTGGCGGATTTTCTTTTTGTTATGCTATCTTGCCATATACAAACTGCAAAAAGATTTGCAGCAGGAGTTTCTTCGTTGCAGAGATGAAAATATATCAACTACTTGCTATGAGATGCCTGCAATATCTAAATGAGCTGTCATACCAAAAAAAAAGTGGGGAACCATGCTCTAGATTATTTGACCAGCAATTTTAACATCAGTTTCAATATAAGTACTGTTCAGAACAATGTTGACGATAATTAACAAAAGTGTAAAGCGTTAATTACCAAAATTAACTTTTCTGTCCTTGTGTTAAGTCACAAATGTATTAAAAAATAAATATTTGAATCACGATTATACAGTCATATCGTGATTCGTTTTTTGTGGGGACCACTGAAAAAGGCGACAGATATGGGGAGATGTTTTAAGAGTGCAAAATGAAAGGAAAAATTCTGAAGCACAAGCATCTGGCTTGTGGTTTCTACTACTAAGCTCGATGCTTCTTTTTTTTAATGGATACAAGTGCTGATATAAAATTATACCCAGCAGTAAATACTTTTGCCAAACACAGCCTCTTTTTTTTTGCTGTATGATAATGTACATACCTTAAAAATATAAGACACGACTGGAATAACCAGAGATGTCTCATTTTCCATTTTCTTGAAGTAGAGCTTCAATTTTTTGTTCCCGCATTTACACAGTCATATCAATGAATTATGACCAGCACCCCTTCAAGGCACACGCATGGTTCACCCCAGCAATGATTACATATAGCAAAATTTGCATAACAGGCTGAGAAAGCTTTAAAGCTGGTGCATCAAACGGCAGGTGCATGAGCCTCAAGATGAGTAAACATCTGGATATAACAGACATGCAAAAAGGGATGATAATAGGCTATCGCAGCAAGGGTGACACCATCTCCGAAACGATGCGATTTGTGAACTGTTCACGGTCCGCTGTAGTGAAGGTGTACAAAGAGTGGACAGCAGGGACAGAAATCGCGTCCCAATGCCATCACTGTAAAGGGTCACGAGCCATTGACCAACGGGGTGAGCGTCGCCTACGACGACTAGTAAAAGGTGACAGGAGAGCCACAGTCCATCAACTGACCACCAGATTCAACAGTGGTGCCAACAGACGTGTATCCGACAATACCGTTGAACGCACCCTGCTACGGATGGGCCTGAACATCCACGCATGGTTGCTGCACCCATGTTGACCATGAATCACCGTCAACGACGCCGAGACTTTTCACGTGAGCACCGCCATTGGACCACAGATGAGTAGGCTAAGGTCATCTTCTCTGACGAGTGGGCTAAGGTCGCCTTCTCCGACGAGTCAAGGTTTTTGCTCCATAAAATTGATGGGCGATGGCGAATGCGTCGTGAATGCCATGAAAAGAGACTGCAGGAGGCTATTGTGGGCCGGAAAAAGGCTGGTGGGTGTATTTTGTATGTGTGGGGGATCTTCTATTGGGAGCAGTTAGGTCCACTGATTCGTCTAGAGGGCAATTTGAATGCCTGTGGCTATTTGTCAACCATAGCGGACCAGGTGCACCCGTACATGCTCACAATGTTTCCCCAATGTGATGGTGTGTTCCAGCAAGACAATGCACCCTGCTACAAGGCACGTCTCCTTCTGGATTGGTTTGAGGAATACTGACTTTCGAGTGCTCCCTCGCCGGACATCAATCCAATCGAACATCTGTGGGAGCATCTTGATCGCCATGTATGGCAGCTGGACCCTCCACCTATGACTCTTGAAGCTCTGTGGACAGCGCCTCAAGCGGAATGGACTGCCATACCATCGGACACATACTGCGCACTTCTTGCGTCCATGCCCTGATGCCTAGTAGCAGTTATAGCGGCGAAGGGTGGCTACTCCCATTACTAAGCGACTGATCATAATTCAGTGATATGACAGTATATTTTCAGATTTCAACCATAATCGATAGTGATCTAAAGCTGCTGCTTCTCTAGACCTAGAGGCCACCACATACAATTGCAAAATGCTAGAACTGACCCTGCTTCTACCTTCATGCGGTTAGATCGTGCACAAACCAAACTCAAACACCTTGAACAAACTGCTGGAGAGGCACTCCAATGACTAGTGAGCACACAAAAAACTCACATGATTCGAATAAACGAATATGCCTTAAAATGCATGTGTGCCAAATACTGTCGAATTTTTTTATAATTCCTCTCAGTGTTTTTTGGATTATCTAAAGGCAATGATCTCATGGAAATCCCCTGGATATTATATTTGGACTTTGATATTAAGACAAGATTACAACATTATCACACCATCCGTTAGATGTTATGAGTTGTCGGGGTACTAATATAGGCAAGAACATAACAGGGAGTTAATTTTTTTTTTTGATTTCCTTATGAGAAATCAACTGCAAAATATTCAAGCAGTATTTCTCTTGTAAAAATTTCTCATTAACAACAAATCTGCAATCATGTTTTGGGTTTTTTTGGGTTTTTTTTTTATCGAATGCAAATCCGAACAAACCATGGAGATATAATCTAACATACAAGTGGTGCCATCTAGCATCAGAAATGCAGTTTGTTTGTTTTTTTTTGTTTTTTTTACATTACGAAATGCAGCAAGTATGCTAAATTCAGCTGTATTATTCTAGGCAAAGTAAAAAGTACTAACAGGGATTTCATTTTCTTATGAATAGAACACTGAGAGTGATAACTGGCTGCTAACTGGCTCATGATGACTGATAAAGCACAATCAGGCAGCCGATTAAGCGAGAGAACTAAGGCCCTCCGCACACTAAGCGACTAAAAAGAAACCAGTTACAAACTTAAATCGCCAATCAGTTGCTAAATAGTTGCTGCCCGTTGATTTCAATTAGCAGCCGCACACAGCGCTACTAGTTGATAACCAGTTTGTAACGCGTCGGTGATCAGTCATCTGCAACTCGACATGCAGAGTTGCTTGGCAATTTATTTCAAGAGTTGCTTTGTAAACGGCCACGTGAAACTATGAAAATGGTAGAACAATCATTGCATTTAATCTAGAATCCTTGAATTTAGAATAGACAACTCTTGCAGCAACAAATGCTTTGCATTTTATATTTATTTCAATATAGGGGTGAACCCGATACCTCCTCTATTTCTGCCAGTTTCTACTTTTTCTATTTTAATAATAATAAAGGATAATATCTTCATCACTTGAATCGCTAGACATTTTTAACACGATAATAACAATAGCTTTAATCACAATAATGAAATTTTAATTTAAACACAATGTTATAACAAAGCTGCGATAATCGAGAAGTGACTTTGCATGTGTTCCAAGGGAAAACGCAAGCACGATACTCACAGAGTTTCATAAATTTTCAGTAGCGTCGTGTGCGATTCACATTTGGTAACTGGCTGGCGATTTGAGTTTCTAATTAGTTTGGTTTCTTTTTAGTCGCATAGTGTGCGAAGGGCCTAAGTCGGAGGATTCTTGGCCGGAGTTTCTTGCTATGCACAAATTGTGCATGAACAAGGATCTCGTTATGTAATCGGCATTTGCCAACAAGATCAAAAAATTTTTCGTGAAGTTTTTCATAACGTACGAGAATCGTCTAACTTTAATGAAAGTGACGTCACATTTTTCCGTTTTCATACAAAAAAATTCCTCGTAACGAAAAAAAAATAACTCCCTAATAACTCTAAATTAACGTCAAGTAGTCCATACTGTTAAAAAGAACAAAAATTCATAAGTTAATGGTTATAATAGCATATCAACAGTATAAAAATGTTTGCAAAGCTGAACTCACACAAAAATACAGATGGTTCCAGATCACAATATACTGCTTCTAAGTAGTGAAACCTGTATATTAAAAAAATAAAAAAAAAATTATTCAGTAAACTGATGAAAATCTTATTTGCGTATTAATTATAAAGTAATCAAATTCTACATCTATTCCAAAGTATGCAAATGGCTATCCAAAGTATGCAAATGGAGCAAATTTATGCTCCAAATTCCCCAATTTACATTTAGCATAGTTACTCATTTCATAGTTATCTCATTGTTGGAATTAGGCTAAGTCTCTCAGGTCACCTGAACTCATTCCATGCGACTTTTTCCTTTATGTTTATGTAAAAGATAAGGTTTATGTGCTGCCTTTACCAAGAGACTTACCAAAGCATTGTCAAAGAATTTATTATAAAGTTGGAACGAGAGAGCAAGAGCTAGATTACAGGATTGACTTTTATCGCATCACCAGGAGGTCATATCTAACATTTGTAAAAAATAATGCAGATAAAAATATCAGATTGGAATGATATTCATTCTGTTCACTGATATGCCCTTCTTTCAGTTTATGTGATTCGTGTCATGAGCTACTGAGCTTCAAAATGCCAGAGGGACTTAAGGAATATACAGTAAGGATCTCTAGCAAAGCCTGCATGAATGACATTTGGACCAAGAGCTTATAGTCAAGCAGCAAAATTTCTATGGGATTCAAACAATATGTTTTAATCCTTCCTTAGAAATTTAACCACTCTTACTACTCCCACTCCTTACATCAGACCAAAGGGGTGAAGAAAGAAGCATTTCCAAGACTAATTGATATTATTGCCTATAGTCTCTCTATCTCTATCTCTCTGTCTCTGTCTCTCTCTCTCTCTCTCTTTCGGGAGAAAAAGTCACTCAAGATCAGTTGGGCTGGCCAGGTTGGCTGAGGTTTCTAACACATTTGAATTGCAGTGAAGCACACCATTGGGAATTTTCTTTCTCGCCCATTTTCTCAAAATATTTCCAGGGGAAGGGTGTGATTAAAAATTGTTTGCTCAGGGTAACAATTGGAAAATTTTCTCTATCTTTAATAGTTATCGAGTTAGCAAATGGGTGGCCTTAAATTCGGGGGTCAAAGTCAAATTTGAGTGTGACAATGAATCCCCCCCCCCCATTACCTATAAACCACACTCATCACATCTTGCCTACCTGGCAGCTTTGAGATATCTGCCTTGTTACTAGACTTTTTTTGGACACACTGTATAATAGTGTATTGCTTGCTAGGATCTATCTTGTCGGTATATGATCATACTGGTCCCAGTAGGGCACAGTTGTTTTTTTTCTAACCGATTAAATAAATAAATAAATAAATTTTATGAGAAGCCAGAGAGTGAGCGTGTCTTATAGTGGCCTATGAGTGTAGGATGATGTTTTGCCTACACGGATGCGCCTGCAACTAATCTAACATCGCGCTGTTGTCAGGCAAGACGTGACAAAATATTTCCTGTATTCTGTCGGGTTCGTCTGTCTTTTTTTCTTAGTTAGATGAGGTCACAGCATTCTGGCATCCCAAACACATATAGACGATGGGGTAACAACTGGAAACTGGAATGGGCATGAATTCTGCATGGTACATGGAGACATTAAAATATTTAAGAAGTGTCGTGTCCAAAAAATCCAGTCAACGATAGTAAGATGTTTTCATTATACAGGGAGTTTCAAAAAGATTTTTACAAACTTTGGAGGACGGGTTCCTTACACCAAAGCAAGAAGAAAAAAAGTTCATAAAAACATACGTCCGAAAATCCTTCAGACGATTTCGAGTTACAGTAGAGCTTGGTTATAACGACCTCGCTTAAAACGACACCTTGGCCATACCAGGGTTCGCACTTACTCGCAATTTACGCGTCAAATAGGCATTTTTGCTAAACATTGACTCGTGATTTTTTGATCAGCGAGTCAAAATTGACTTGATAAGTTTGAATATCATCAGCCCATATCTTTCTCATCATAGTTTAAACTCACTTCATTTTGTCACATGTGGTCTTGTTTACATTTCTAATTAAATATGGCAGCAATTATAGAGATTTGTGGATGCATGTAAAAATATGGAAGTTAGAAAGAATCTAAATTTTGACTCACATCTTCTGAAATTTGACTCGCAGTTTTCAAGGTTGGGAGTCAAATTGACTCGTAGATATTTTGTCCTAGCGTGAACCCTGCATACCGTCAAACCTCCTGCGATCCCGCCATATTTTGCAAAAGGAACATGTTTTTCAACCTTGCTTAATACGACAAGCAAATATGCGTCTATCTCGGATATAACGTAACTTTAAAGATCAGTTGGGTCACCATCAGAAGTCGAGTTTGAGCCCACAAACAAGTTCAGTATATCATGGGGCCAACAAAATAACGGGCCCCAGCACGGAAAAGCCACCTGGCCATAGTAGTGAGAGTAACAACGTAATCTTCATTTTAATGATGGAATTTAGCAATCAGTATTTTTTTGTTTGTTGGAAATAATGAAGGTTGGATTGTTGGCTGGATTATTATGATCAGGTGACTTTTCCGCCCTCTGCCAATTATTTTGTTGGCCCCAGGATGCTCGTTTGCATGTTCAAAAGTCAAAGTTTTGTTATAGGAAGTCAAATGTTTATCCTATAGAAGGAAAAATAAACTGTATGAAACTTGATCATTCCACCGGGGTAACTGTTACAGTACTGTACTTGCATCTAATTATATAATGCCTCTATTAATATATGCCAAAATATATCAAATTAAGTTAATTTCTGTGTTATTTACCATCTCACTTAACTGACAACACAAACCTCTCTTACATCGACACTCGTTTATAACGGCACATTTTTTTTCGGTCACTTTGATGTCGTTATAACAAAGTTCTACTGTATTAATGTTTGTTATGCATGATGGAGCTCCACATTTCAGTCTCTGTGTTCAAGATGCACTGGCTGGTATCTACCATGACAGATGGATGCCCCCCCCCCCCCCCCCCTCCCCCGACCTCAGTCCTTTGGATTATTATCTCTGGGGACACTTTAACAATTGGTCTATGCACCTTAATCTTCACTATCTACACATATTATGACTGATCATGTGACCAAGGTAAGTGAAATTATTATTAATTTAACTATCATATCCTAGTCATTTACTGTGAATATATAGAAAAGGTGGGTATATATTAGCTCGTTAGAGAGAGGGGAGGGGAGTCTGGGGGGCATGATCAGTCATAGCACGATGTGCTGATAGTGAAGATTAACCAGCAGAGCAAACGGATGCAGAAACTCTTCATCGACGTGTCTTGGAAGCCTGTGAAACCATTCGAAACCCTCAGGGAGTATTTGAAAGGGTGCAGCATTATTTCAGGGATATTAGAATCCATGATTCGACGAGTGCATGCATGTTTAGAAGCAAGAGGAGGACATTTCGAACATTTATTATTAGTTTATGTATGGATGACCTCCAATCACCTATGTTGTAAACTTTCATTAATAACTCGAAAACGAAGGGTTTTCGGACATATGTTTATATGAACTTTTTTCTTGTTTTGGTGTAAGGAACCAGTCCCCAAAGTTTGTAAAAGTATTTCTGAAACGCCCTGTATGAGCGAGAGTATATTATTCCTTGGCAAAACAAACCAAAAAAATTGTGCAGAGAGAGCTACGTGGATAAAAAAATAAATATAAATAAATAAATAAAAATAAAATAAAAAATAATAAATAAAATAAAAATTGATAAGGGTCATGATTAAATTACTAAATTTCTCCAGGACGAAAAATAAAAAGAAACTCTGTCAAATAAACTAAACATGCTGGTTATCACTTATGGATGCGTTCGATTAGACTCTGTAAATAATATTAAAATGTTTAATTATAATCATGTTTATTCTCAAAAAAATAATCGTTATTAAGAAAATCATTTCCAATCGGGGAAATAAATTAAAGAGACGGCATTCCATTTTTAAAATTTATTTTTTTGAAAAACTTAAAATGCTGGTTTATTTTATGTTCCACGTTTGAATTAAACAGCTGCAATAGAGTGGCAACTCGCCTCGTAAGCTTTAAAAACATACCCAACAGAATGCTAGCGAAAGTGTAAACAACAGTGAGCTATGATTTTAAACAGGCTTCTATATTAAAATTTAATTTAAACTTACACTGCTTTTCACCAGAATATAATGTACTTACATTGACAACTCACTCAAAATTTGTATTCATCTTAAAAAAAAAAATAAATAAATAAAAAGAGAAACTAACAGCGCTACTGCTCAGCGGTGAATATCCATATGGCAATTTGCAAGATGGCAGCGCGCGCTTCCGTTTCCTGCGGCAGACCAGTTCCGGTTGCTGACTTCCGTTTTCCCTTTTATTCTTGGCAGGTTCGGGTGGAAGATCTGTGTGTAAATATTAATCGTGTTAAACCCGTGTAAAAATATTCCATCGACAGGTAAATTACAAATGATTATCTTTATAAGTCTTTATAAATAATTTCTAATTCAAAACGATAGCAATTTTCAGTTTGATCAACATATTTATTCATATCTCAATTAAGCCTACTAACGAACATGTTAACCTGGTAAACGTTAATTATGTCTCAATTGTTTATATTTCATAATTGTTTTCCACAGAATGAAGACTATTAAGGCCTCGCAGATCGTGATGATCCCTAATGGAGGTATGAGTTTTGAGTACAGTATCATCGAAAAGTCAAATTTTAATTTTCATTCATGTTACATTGGTTAACCCGTCGCTAGCAACACTTTAAATACTGAGCAGGATAAGAGATGAAAATATTGAACGCTTAAAGCATAAATAATGAAATTTTTATTAATTTAACCATCACTTCTTAGCCATCTACTGTGACTAAATAGAAAATACTGACCTGCAGTTGTGACGAGATTTATTATCATGCATATGTACTTAAAAGTGATGATTACAGATGCTTATCCTCTTAGACAAGTTGCAATTCGATAAACTGTCCTACATTAGCTACATGGAGTGTTCAATACTATATCTAACTGAGTAGGAAGAAAACAATTGCAGACTAGAACGAATATATAGTTATTTTTTAATATAGTCCCTTTGGACTTTCAATAGACCTCATATCGGTGGACGTCATGCCCTAGTGCGTGCGCATCATGGGAAGCAAGACATAGTTCCACATGCAAAGGCCAATATAGGCCACGCTCGTTCACTGGCTTCTAATAAAGCATGGTACTTCACTTGTTTGCCGGACGAAGAAAAACAAGCTTATATTCATAAACTCACTGAGTAAAGGAGACAGTTTGCTTGATCTGATAATTGCGGAAAATTGCTGGTAGAACAATCCTGCGTTTTGGCCAGAGGAGGTATGGCTCGATATCTACAGCTGTCTCGTCAAAACGCCAAGTATGTTTACGCACGAAAATTTGAAAGCATTCATAACGTTCAATGCACTGCTGATCTGATGCACAGTTTTTTATTTCTGTGTCATCGGCTTCGGTGGCTCGGTGTTTGCGTGATCGCCTCTGATGGCCGAGGATGCGGGTTCGATCCCGGCCGAGGATGACGAGCATTTTTTCAGGGGGGGGGGGGATTCCTGAGATCATTCGCTTCCTTCGGAAGGGAAGTAAAGCCGTTAGTCCCTGTAGTTGTTTACCAGCTGCACGTTATAGAACCTTTGCGAGGCAAAATTTGTGGCCCTTATAACTCCATCCTGATGAAATGACCATAGTTGTTGAAACATTAATACCAACCAAACCAACACTGA
>JAHWFO010088925.1:855582-920152 GCA_023313115.1 Rhysida immarginata
GTTTTAGGGTTACGGGCTTTTGGATTTGGGTTCTGGGTTTGATTTGTGTTGTGCAAATTGCACTGGATTTAATTGGCTTCTCAGTTGTATCAACAACACTATGGGCAGAATGTAACTACCTCGGTGGTTTGGTTAGATTCCTGGTGGATATGCTAGTGCTTCTTAAAGAAGTACTCTGTTGAACTGTTAATGGTTATTTGTTATACAATTTTAAATTTCACACTATTATGTTTAATTTGATTATTGTGTTTGTTTTTTTTTATAGTAACGGTTAATGTTAAATCACGTATTGTGACGGTAAAGGGGCCACGAGGGAGCCTTCGCCGAAGCTTCAGGCACATATTAGTAGACATGCAAATAATGGGCAAAAATAAACTTCGTGTGGAAAAATGGTTTGGGAATAGAAAAGAATTGGCTGCTGTAAGAACTGTCTGCACGCACATTGAAAACATGATCAAAGGAGTCACTTCAGTAAGTAATTAAATTTCATTTGCATACAGTAGAACCTCCGTAGAGCGAAACTCAACGGACCAGCAAAATCATTTCGCTATATAGATATTTCGTTGCATGGAGATGGTGTTAAAATTTGCATAATTTTGATGTATAAATTGCTGATAATCGGATTTATATATGTATATATTTTAAATTTAGTATTTATATATAAAAATGTAGTGCTTTATATTAATTTAAATGCTTCTTAACATTAAGAGCAAAACTCTTTCAATACTTGACATCGCTGCCTATCTAAAGTCATCTAGGCCGCCATTGCTGAAAATTTTGTTTGGATCGCGATTATTTTTTCTGAAAAAATTAAAATTTGAAAGCAGGACGAGTCGAAAATAATATTGTAATACGTATTTTACAGAAAAATACCGATAGAACGTTTCCATAAGCGTGTACATTAAGGCCGACGAGTATTTTTCGTCGGCATCGGTAAAATTACATTTCACAAAAATGTTTATGGGCTTAAACTTTCAATAAAATAAATTCATAAATTTGAACAAATATTAAAGTTTTTAATATAAAAAATCTTCCGAGTTTCGAAAGCTTTTATAGTAGTTCTCATGCCGATTCTCTTAGAAAATAAATTTTTAACATGCTTGCACATTTAAATGTCTGAGCAGGCCGCCATTATTACTGTGCAGTGCATCATGGGTAGTTTGGTGTGATAACGGTTGTTCTCAAGATCTCTTCGTAATTTTGCCGATAAAATAGGCCTAATGCCATAGCTGCAGCCGACTGGGCAGAGCTTGTGACGTAAGAACTTGTTTTTAACTTCATTTACGATGATTTCGTTCGTTGGTTGTCTGGTCATGCTAAGTAAGGGAACCAAATTTCGTAATAAAGAGCTAAAATATACCTTAAAATTTATTGTCTGGACCGAAAAATCCTTTTGTTATAGGGATAATTACGCTATAAAGATTTCGCTATATGGAGATTGAAAAAGCATTAAATCAATAGGATTTTTGCCGGGACCACAGAAAAATTTCGTTATAGAGAGAACTTCGCTATATCGACGTTCGCTCTACGGAGGTTCGACTGTATTTGGCTAAGATGTACAGTCTATTCCAAAGGTTTTTTTACTTGCTTGGCAGGAGTTGAGCTAACTGAAGTTGATCGGTTATAAGTCTAGTAGTTTGAACAAACATTGTAGAAGTTTAAAATGGACTTGGCCATCCAGAATGGAAATAGGGATGAGATTTATGACTGGTATGGGCTTATTAGAGCACAATTAACGGAATAATTAATTGCTGTTTTCTGTTTTGGTAAGATAATCTTTGCAGATGAAATATTTAACACACTTATTATTAAAAGCAAAGCAATAAATATTTAAGAGTATCTCAAGAATGTTCGATGAGGGGTTTATCCTACGCCAAACCTCAGATGTTTAAATCAATAAATATTTTGTTTATTTGTTTTCTGTACTTTGAACATTGATGTTTTTACTTATTTAATAATATTAGTTTTTAAATTCTACGATATTTTGATAGCAAAATTATTCATGCTGCCAAATATATGCTTATATTTTTTAGGATAAGAGCCATTACGATATACTGTATAGTAAACAGTAAATAGCATACTGCATAAATGTGCTTTTTTTTAATGTTAAAAAGCTTTGTTTATAGGTATTCTGGTTGTCCTCCTCATGCTGCACAGCATACAAACAGCCGATAGTCAAATTCACTTGCTGAAGCATACCTGGAGTCACTTGACAAATCCGAGTTTTTAGCTTTGCCAGATTTGCCAGATTTGCCAGAAAGGGGGCACAAAAACAGTCTTTTACATATCTTCACAAGAAGTCACAAACGGTGAGGTCTGGGGATAGAGTTGGCCACAAAAAGGCTTTGTGTTGTGTGTTCGCCAACTTGATAGTAACTGATGGGACCTCCCTGTGTCTTCCAGATGCACCCTAGAGACCTCGACCTGCATTGAACAAAAACTTGACGTTCCCCTCTTTCAAATGGTGTGCGGTTCATTGACATGTCACCAACGGTTGCCGATCTATTTGAAATGTGATGAACCTTTTATGTTACACTCTGAACGTGCTTTGCCAACTTACCGATTAATTCCTCGTGTAGTTATGTTATTATACAGCATTTCTGCTAAAATAATAATGTACATTAATAAAGAAAATTTCTTAATAAAGACTCAATCAAAATCAGATTTCAGTCAAAACAGTTGAACGTCACTCATTTACCTACTTATCCCTGTTGCTAAGAAACTGATTAATCTCACTGGTTTTGTGCATTGCAAGGAAGCCTAACATCATTCACCATAAAACGTATGTGTTTGGAATACTCAGATTGTACATTACTCAGTCATTAAATCGC
Organism: Rhysida immarginata; assembly: GCA_023313115.1. Taxonomy (NCBI): domain Eukaryota; kingdom Metazoa; phylum Arthropoda; class Chilopoda; order Scolopendromorpha; family Scolopendridae; genus Rhysida; species Rhysida immarginata. The sequence goes on from JAHWFO010088925.1 coordinate 858,414, forward strand.
AGATGAAATGTTATTTTGATTGAATACGGAGTTTGTTTGTTTTTCTTTTTTCTTTTTTTTTAAAAAATGAATTATTGTTAGAAAATATAAAATGTTTTTTTAATTGAGCTGCTTATATCCTGTTATGTCAAGATAAACATTACTTTCATGCATTTTGAATGAGTTATTTTATAATTAGGAACTAGATGTTGTCGACTATCTTCAATCAGATGTTTGATACTGTAATGGTTGAAATACCTTTATTTAAAATGAAAGATTAGCATGTTCATAATTAACATACAATGTTTAAATTGTTTTTGATCATTCTCGAAATATATAAAATTAAAGAAAATTAGGATGACAGACTGTAGGATGATGCTTCATAGCTTTTGAGGCCAAGGCTTCATAAACTACGAGGGTTGTTTTTCTAAGTAAAGCCCATTTGTAAATATCTTTGGGAACAACTTGACCACCCTCCTTACAGTCTGGACTTTTGTGTCCTGTGCCTACCACCTGTTCTGTTCCCTAAGGGAGTTTCTCGACAGCCTGCATATCAGCAATGTTGAAGAAGTGAAAACTGCATGACTTTTTCTCATGGGCAGACTTCTGTGAAGTGTGCATGCAGAACCTCATTGAGTGCATGAGGTTTTAAATAAACTTGTAAATTATGTTGAAAAATAGTTAAAAGTATGTAGAATCTGGAAAAGAAGAAATTTTGCAAACGTATATACCCGTAAATACTGTATTAAGCGCCCGGGCGCTTATTTGCAAAAATTCAGCGGACCCCCAGGCGCTTATTTGCAAAAATTCAGCGGACCCCCAGGCGCTTATTTGCAAAAATTCAGCGGACCCCCAGGCGCTTAATGCAGGCGGGCCGGTATTTCAGGTCCGGCGCTAAATACAGTATTTACGGTACTCACATTACAGACCCGTTAGAATGCTGTTGTCGGGGTCACGATTTAGCGACCACGTTAGATCGAAGAGGAGGTATCACGATATGTGGCTCCCCTGCCAAACACTCCCCAGAGCATACTGCATATGTGTTGTGATTGTGGGCAGAATTTCAAAATGAAGGAGCAGAGTGTGCTGTTCTGTTTTTATATTTGAAGTATACCTAATTATTGCCTTTTTCATGGATGTAATTCGGATACTAGAAAAAAGAAAACTTGTCATGTATCCATGGATGAAACTCGTTATCTTTCACCCATTCCTTTCACATTCAGAATTTAGTAAAAGAAAACTGTATTTGGATTTAGTATGAAGAGAGACACTGCCCACAGGAAGGAGAAAAATATGTACCGGTATTGTGCATGTCCAGAACTTGAGCATTGCAGGAAAGCTGCCTATTGCGCTAGATCGAGCCCTGAGCATGATTGGTCAAATTACGTATGAACATAAAACTAGATTCAACAATGTTTTTATCTAAATTCAGTCTGTCTTAGCAATTTTTTCGAATTTTTTGATTTAAGATTCGGAAAAGTATCAAGAAGTAAATAAATTTATAGTAGGCACATCTGTCCTATTTGTTCGGGAAACTGGCCAAAATGACAGGTAAATTTAACAGTTTTGGCCAGCTCGAAGGATGGAATGATTGACTTTGCGAATACAGTAGAACCTCCGTAAAGCGAACGTCGACATAGCGAAATTATCTCTATAACGAAATTATTCTGTGGCCCCGGCAAAAATCCTATTGATTTAATGCTTTTTCAATCTCCATGTAGCGAAATCTTTATAACGTAATTATCCCTATAATGTAAGGATTTTTCAGTCCAGACAATAAATTTTCAGGTATATTTTAGCTCTTTATTATGAAATTTGGTACCTGCACATAGCTTGACCCCCCACGGCCAAAGAACAAAATTATCGCAAACAGCCAACAAGCAAAGTTAAAAACAAGTTTTTACATCACAAGTTCCTTCCCGGTCAGCTGTGGCATTAGGCTTATTTTATCTGCAAAATTACGAAGAGTTCTCGAGAACGTTATCGCACCAAACTACCCACAGCAATAATGGCGGCCTGCTGAGTGATTTTAAATGTGCAAGCATACAAAAAATTTATTTTCCGTGAGAATTGACACGAGAACTACTATAAAAGCTGTCAAAACCCGGAAGATTTTTTATATTAAAAACTTTATTATTTGCTCAGATTTATGAATTTATTTTACTGAAAGTTTAAGCCCATAAACATTTTTGTGAAACTCTAATTTTACAGAGATCGACGAAAAAACAGTCGTAAAATACGTATTACAAAATTATTTTCAGTCTGTTCTGCTTTCAAATTTTAATTGTTTCAGAAAAAATAATCTCGATCCAAGCAAAATTTTCAACATTGGCGACCTGCAGGACTTTAGATAGGCAGCAATGTCAAGTATTGAAAAGTTTTGTTCTCAATGTTAAGAAGCATTCTAATTAATAAAAAAATACTAAATTTAAAATACATATATAATGTTCTCCCTAGGAAATTTTATCAGGTGGGTGGAATAATAAAATAGTTGGGTGGATAACAAATAGAAACAAATGAAAAATTATGCAGTGTTGTACAGGTTTTCGTGTATTCAACTGGGTGGTCATCAAAATCAGCCGGGCGACGCACCCTTTCCAAAGGGCCTGGGGAGAATCCTGATATATAATTTATGCATCAAAACTATGCAAATTTTAACACTACCTCCATTTCAACTTAATATCTATATATTTTGTTTTTGCAAGCAGCGAAATGATTTTGTCGGTCCGTTGCGTTTCACTATACAGAGGCTCTACGGTACAGTGACGATGCTTTTAATTAAAATCAATCTGGCAATGCAGTATATAACATTTCTCAACTTGTAAAATGTTCTTATAAAAAATAGTGTTCACTTTGTAAATTCCCCGTCAAAAATTACGAAGCATCTTATATTCAGGCCAATACAGTAATTTTTTTAATTTTCTAGACTGGTGTTGCCCCTTTTCCCCATGATCTTGACAGCTCACTTCAATTTGATCTTGTACTATTTCTGTATCCTGTACCATAACAGTTTTAAGATCGTGGAAGCTGGAATTCATTTTCAAGTACAATTTGATAAAGCTGGCTATATGAATGGCGAAACTGGTTTATGGATATTTTCACTAATAAAATTGTATTGCAGGGCCTATATATTTTTCATAGTTGTATTCTTTTTAATGTTCTGAATGTATCGCAATAGTATGCAATAGATTTCAAGGTTGCATCTAGCAAAATGGCAGGGCAGGGAAGTGAACGATAATTAAGACACATTGATCAGAAAGTAGGGTTAATTAGAGAGATGAGGTGCTAGCCAAAATATCTGAGAATTTGAAAGTTATGCTCAAACCAAAAAACAGTCGTAGGTACATTTCTTTGAGTTTTTGCTATTTGCGTTGCATGTGCTTTTATGAACTTCCAAATTATTCAGTTGGTTAGATTGTCTACAGGAAGTTTTATTTCAAGGTTTTGAAACTGGTAAAATTTAGCACAAATCCGAGTTGTGGAAGAAACAAACAAATACTGGTTTCCTCACCATGACAACATGCCTGCGGCCACCTCACTCGTTGTGAAAGAATTCCTGGCAAAAAAAAAACAACATGAAAACAGTCCCATCCCCCACCCTCCCTACTCTCGTGGGTTCTTAAAATGAAAGGGTGGCATTTTTGTTCCATTGAAGATATCCAAGTGCAATCGCAATTGGTCTTGAACGCCCTATAGCCTTTGAGGAGTGCTTCCAAAAATGGGAAAATCGCTGTGATTATTGCGTATGTGTCGGAGGTTAGAGCAGAAATGTGATTATTGCGTGTGTAAGGTACGTTTTCTGCTTTTTATAATAAAATTCTCAGAAATTTTGGGTAGCATCTTGTATACGGGAACATTACAATGGGTACTTTGAATAAATAAAAGAAAAAGGGCAAGGTGTCGTGCTTTTTGTTACCCATTAGGTGCGACACAGCATTTCTTAGGGCTAGGATACTTCTGTCATTTATATATTTCAATAGAAATGTTAAGACTGCCAATTCAAAAAACTCAAATGATGGTTAAGCATTTTTCTAATTGTTTTTGTTTCATCTTTTGATATATTTGGTATATTGAAATTAATGCATTGCTTGTTTATTTTAGGGTTACAGATATAAAATGCGATCTGTATATGCTCACTTTCCAATTAACGTAACAACAACGGAAAACAACACTGTTGTTGAAATTCGTAACTTTTTGGGAGAAAAGATCATACGTCGTGTGAAAATGGCACCAGGGGTGTCGTGTGTCAATTCACAAAAGCAGAAGGATGAGTTGATTATTGACGGAAATAATATCGAATTAGTATCGCAGTCAGGTAAATTATTGTTTGTGATTTATTGTATTTGCCTCTTTCATTTTTATGTACTTTTAAAGTTAACTTGTATTATTTGTTTTCATGTCTAGCTGCCCGCATTCAGCAGTCGACCACTGTAAAGAGGAAAGATATAAGAAAATTTCTTGATGGATTGTATGTTTCAGAGAAAACAACAATTGAAGGAGAATAAATTGGTTTTATAGAAGATTGTTAAATAAAACAATTTCGTGAATTAAGAAAATTTTGGCTCTTTATTTGTAACGTGGCATAAGCGTTTGAAATGTTACATAAAAAAAAATCCAGCAGATTTATGGTATGAGAACTTGCTTGTTTTTAATGGTGTGGTTGTGCCTTTATTAATGGGATATCTCCTGGAATGAAATTTATTTTCACTTTTATTCTTCATTTTATTTTACTAGTGAAATAATTAAGCTGCATAAATAGGGTGGCCAGATTTCTGAGATGAAAATCCAAGAGGCAGTATCTCATCTTAAAGCAATTTCCTACAATATTCGTCGATTTAAAAAAAAAAAACAAAAAAAAAACACGAAACCCAAGCTTTTTTTGAAGCACAAACAAACAGTAAAAACTTAAAATAATTTTGATTACCGTATTCTCAGAGATCCGGAGTCTTCTATTGAAAATTGTCTCACACAGACACGCGCGCACACCCCCATGAACTGAGACCAGGCCTCTATTCCTTTATTTTGCAAATGTACGTTTTTCCATATGCTAAAATTAATTACAGTATACTGTTTTATTAGTTTTACCCCATTCCACTCATCTGGTATCACATGGCCCTGCCTGCATAAAAAAAAAAATAATTGGGAAAATGTTAGGGGTCGTCTGTAAATTACAAAGTTTGATAAATTGTTACTAGTCGCTTATTTCTGAAATTTGAAATTAAATTCATGGAACGGTTAAAATTATGAACCTCGAACCAACAGAGCATACTATCAGAAGAGTATCTTTGATTTAGTTAGTTTTTCAAAATTTTAATTTCATGTGTAAATTGATTCCTAACTTTTAATTTAAACTTTTTTTTTTTTTTACGAATTTTATTATAAGTGATATTTTATGTATGAGGTGTACAGTTTGTTTCCTATTTTAGTGGACAGTTAATAAAACCCCTTTAGAAGCGCAAAACTCTGATAACTAACAATTTATAAGTCTTCAAACCAATGTAAATAGTGCTTCTTTACATTTTGACAGATTAAAAAGTGCATTTTGTTCTTATAAGGCTATAAAAACTTGATGCATACGAAATTACTTGTTTCCTATTTAGTGGACAGTTCCATTTTAAGAGTTAAGGTAACAGCACACAATTCTCAGGAAGGCAGGAATATCATTCTTTGATTGTTTTAAGCTCACATGCAGTCATATTGAGAACTCCAGATTATTTCAATAATGGCAAGTCGAGAAAAGCTGTCTGATATTGAAAAAGGCAAAATCATGGCATTTCGAGAGAGTGGAAAGTCAATACGTGAAATTGCTGCTTTGCTGAACAAACCTAAGAGTACCATTGGTAGGTTTCTGACAGTGGGCAGTTCAAAATCGGCGCAGAAGAAACGTGGTCCGAAGCCAAAGGTGACAAACAACACATTATCCGTGAAGCAACTCAAACTGGCCACTCGTGTGCTCGAATATGTGCTGATCTGCAACTTCCAGTAAAGCGCAAGACTGTGTGGAAGATTTTGTCTTCGTCACCACACTTGACGTACACAAAAAAACAGGCCAAACCTCCATTAACTGCTGAGCATAAAGAATCAACGTTTGCACTGGGCAAAGGAACATATGACGTGGGATGACAAATGGATGGAGGTGTTGTTTACAGATGAAAAAAAAATTCAATCTGGATGGTCCAGATGGGTTGCAGTCATACTGGCATGACATTCGCAAAGAGAAGCAGTTATTTTCTACAAGAGTTCATGGTGGCGGCTCAGTAATGATATGGGGCGGTTTTGGCTTTAATGGAACTACTCCTCTAGCATTCGTTACCACTAGAATGAATTCTGTGAAATATCAGGAGCTACTTGAAGAAGCTGCCTTACCTTATGGACAAAACATTTGTGGACCATCTTGGGTTCTGCAGCAAGACAACGCCCCGTGCACAGTTCGATGTCAACAAAGAACTGGCTGAAATCTAAAAATGTCAACATGATGGTCTGGCCACCGAGAAGTCCGGACATGAACCCTATCGAGAACTTTGGGGTATCATTGTGCGTAAAGTTTACGAAGATGGACGTCAGTACAGCAGTGTTTCATCATTGAAAGAATCAATTGTTGAAGCATGGTATAACTTAGATCCTGAAGTGCTTCAAAAGCTTGTTAAATCAATGAAGGATCGTGTTTTCACACTTATTACACAGAATGGAGGGTCCACTAAATACTAAGGATAAATTCTCCTATTAGTACTGTTTATTTCATTTCTTTTATTTATATTGTCCACTAAATAGGAAACAAGTAGATTCTCATGAATCACCGTTTATGTTTTTGTTATGTAAAAGCTCTTTCTCAGAGTATTGAAAATGTAAAGAAGCACCATTTACATTGTATTAAAGACGTATAAATTGTTAGATATCAGGGTTTTGCGTTTCTAAAAGGTTTTATCAACTGTCCACTAAAATAGGAAACGGACTGTATTCAATAAGTTTCAGGCTGCAAACTTTTACAGACAATTGGGTGTTCAGGATCTTAGCGAATTTTACAGAGGACCCGTAAGTAGATGAAGAAGCTATACCTGTCCAATATTGCTGCAGAGGTTGATATGAGTGGTTGAACTGTTAACACCATTATCACGGAAACATTACGGTACCACAAAGTGGTGCGAAATTGGTGTCCCGTCATTTGGAACCAGCACAAGAAGCCTTCTGCAAGGGACATTTTGGAGTGCTATTGTGATGAGGATTTCTGGACAAGAATTATCACAGGGAACGAGAGCTGGTGCCATCATTATGAACCTGAATCCAAGCGCCAAAGTCTGCAATGGAAACTCCCAGGATCACCACCACCCACAAAGTCGTTCATTTAGCAGTAGTGGGAGCAGATTTCATGTGGACGGGGAAGCGCAAGAGGCAGTTCGGAATTGGTTCAAACAACAACCTAGGACCTATGCGAAAGGTATTTCGCATATAGTATCATATAGGGATAATTGCTTGAACAACCACTCATTATTTTTGAAATTCATTTTAGGCCCTATTGCGTGTGGCTTGTTACTTATTAATTGGACCGCATTTTTTGATATGTGGACGTATTTTCAAAAGGCTAAACCTATCATTGGTCCTGGAAATTTGAGAAATATTGTAAAACTAAGACAACTCCGCCCTAATTTACAACTTTATTTAAAATGAAAGTTCGAGGTATTGATAATGTGGCATAAATGAAAAATTTCAAATCGAACGTGAAATATATGAAACGAACGAAAATCAAGGTCAAGAGGAAGTGATGTTTTCAATGGATTGACTGACGTGAACCCCATGCATTTATTTCTATACAAGTGCTTTTTTTATGATGGTAGACATGATTTGATTTATTTAGGAATCGCTATGGAAGAGCTGCTCTCTAATATGTATGGGACTGGAGCCTAATCTAGTCCCTCAATGACGTCGATCTTAGACGTCAGCTGATACAAAATGTAGCACCAGAAAGTAGCATTTTTCACACTTTAAACGCGATTTTTATAATGAAATAATGGTTTTAAAATTTTTCTATTGTTTCAAATAATATTCTGCCAAGAAATATGAAATCGATGGCTTGAGTGGAGTTGTCCTTTAACTACCTTTAACACGAAGATAATGTAAACATAAGGATATACCGTGTGTTTCAAAAATTCCCGAACGCAGGAGATGAGTTTCCTTCGATATGAAATAATAGATCGCTTATTTGGCCGCCATCTTTGGGGCAATTTGAAGGCGGCGAAAAGTGGAACTAATCTCCATTCTTTCCATGTTGGCTAAGGTCAAAAACCCTCACCGGTGAGAGAATGATGACGTAATTTCTCACTAATGACGTAATTTCACGTTTATTCTCGGTGAAGACGGTTAGACACCGGTTAACTAACTGGCGTTTCTGACCGCGTTAAAATGACGTCACAGTTTTCTCACTGGGATTTCTGGCCGACCAAACGCTAACTCATCTGACCAGTGAGAGTTTTTGACCTTAGCCGTTATTACACTGCAGGCGCCATTACTATGGTAGTCTGAACATTCTCTAGGTGGCGTTGGTCTGAACATCGCCAGCCAAAGCGCCATTACTGTATAACCGCTTTGTCGCCAGCTGAGAAAGCACCCCTCTCCCCCCACCAACATCGTGCTTGTAGTCTGAAATTTCTTATGCGATCTCCCAAATTTAGAAGGTTTTTAATAAATGCGGTATATAATTTCATAAATACCTCTAAACAATCATTCTGGTATCACTGAAACGACGATAACAACGTTGGATACATCTAATCAACCAATCACGATATGAAAGATCAGGATTTTTACATGAGAAAAACACTCTAAGACGCAGAAAATAAATACACCTGTGAAAGGTCAGTGGTGAACCTTTAATATATCTTTCATTACAATTTAAAGCTGAACAAGAAATCGGCATTGAGTTTTGGTGTGTTTATCTACGTAAAATTACACACGTAAAGATCGATGAAAGCCATTTTTTGACTACCAAAGCAATGGCCGCCAGGCTTTCAAATGGGGACACGATGGTGGCGCTGAAAGCAGCTCATGAGCGATCTACACCGTTGTGCAGATATGCTGAAGGGCTGGTAGACAGGAGCCACTGTCTCAATCTCTTCTTTTTTTTTTTTCCAATTAATGGATGCTCCCAGTCCTTACGAATCCCGCTATTTATTTTACATAAATGCAAATACGCGAATATGAGAGTGAAATAGAAGTTTTATTTACCGTATAAAACCTACAGTATACGGTATTAAGCTTATACCGATACAGTAACAGTTTAAAAAGCGTTTATTGCGTGAAAACAAACAAATGAAATACAGTATGCAAGAAACAGTTTCCTTTGGGAATGTAAAATAAAATGAACACATTTGAGAAAATTTGCCACTATGTAAAACTGATTTTATGTAATTTATTTCAGCACATGGTTTATTTTAGTGGTTGGCCGAACATTACTCTTGCTGTGATAGGTTAGGCTTTCCCTACATACAGAAGGCACAGTTCGGGAACTTTTGAAACACACGATATGAAGGGCTTGTTAAATTCCTGATAAGGCTCTTCTCACAGTAAACATTTCAAATTTTTGAAATATGTTAAAACTATCCTTTTAAATCCTTTAGAGACATAATATTGCAGATGATTGATGGCTTTGATGGTGTAGAGTTCAAACCTTCCTTAATTATTACTTATTACAGGCCAATGTATCTATAATTTATTTTATTATTATAGCTGGAAATTTGATATCATTTGGTATATGTATTTAGCCGTTTGTTCATTGGGCTATGGTAAAACCGTGACTCACATTGAGGTATAGAACTGTAAGAGTCCGGAAATTATGGAATATTATTTTATAATATTTAAATATGGAAATTAGATCGTCAGCGGAACATTAATTAAAACAGGTATATTTATATGGCTATGGTTGAAGTAAAATTTTATGTCAAGAAGAAAGACTGAAATTGGAATTAGAACGAGTTGTCAGCTAAATAATATTTTGAATATTATTTTTTCTAATTGGATTTAAGAACGACTTTAAAGTTGCCCAAGTCACCTTTTGCAAAAAGGTTTATAATTTCATGTCTGTTAAGAACAATGGAGAAAGGTATCAAGTGGAAGAACAGGCAGAAATTAGAGTTGGAATTGAACAGTGAGTTGAACATTGGACCTGTTTGAAGGACAACGACGAGCGAGCTAAATAACTCTGAAGGTGTCAACCTAAGTCATTGACAAGGAAGAAATAAAAAAGATGAATGTTAGATGACCAGAAAGTAAGATCATGATTGGTTAAAGATTAAAAAACTCTTGTAGAGACACCAGAGTGAAAGCAGAAGTTAGAAAGTAGTGGGTATGACCTGACACGGAACAAGATTAAACAGAGTATAAAAAAACCGACTTTGAAACTTTCACTATCGCCTAGTGATATTAGTCCATATCTTGAAAACTACTGAACCGATTTTGATGAAACTTGGATTTATCCCTAAGTTGAAAGATGCTTAATCCAATAAAAAAAGAATTATTGCAATTCGATTTCTAGTTTCTGAGAAATTCGTGGACAAACATACATTCATACATACATGAAATTTGGCATACGTATTTAGAAGCCCACATAGACTAACATTTATGAATATTGTGCAATTCCAACAATATTACAAACTTGCACATCGAATTGATAACCTCCTTTTTTTGAAGTCGGTTAAAAATGGCAAGCGCACCGCTCAGAAAAGCATATTGGATAATTTAGTTTTATTCGACCAGAAATTCAAAAAGTCTTATTCCCCGGAACGAGACCCAAGGACCACAAATATTCCACCTGGAGAAGGAACACCTCATCACCCGACCACCGCATCGTCCCCGCCGAGAAAGAGAGAGAGAGAGGAACATCCAAAACTCGTATCAACAGGCCTAAGAAACAAGATCAACGACGACGGAGAAGGACGACTGGCTGCCGGATTTAGAAGGAAGAATTGCCGCCATCCGTGGACCACCTCATCGGAACGACCAGCTGAGGACGCCTTGATCGAGCAACGAAACAGATAAGAGCTGATTCCATGTCTTGTGGCCTAATTTCACACATACCCACACTTTCATTTATACATGCTATCTCAGTTAAACATTTTACTTTTATTATTATATTTTTTCTCTAAGGTACAAATTTGGAAACAAGTTGAGCTAGGATAAGGCACTTTAGATTTAATATACTTAGTTAGGCATATTCACAGATGATTACTGAAGTACTGATTACTGTTATGAATTAGAAATTATTAACTGTTTATTATTTATGTTGAAGATCTAGAGCCATATCAAACAAAAGTTATATTTGTTCTTTAGATTATTATTGGAAACTACATTACACTTTGGTTACTGTTTAAGCCAATTGAATCAATTTGAATGTTAGAATCTAAATTATAATTAAGAATCAAAATTTACATTCCACATTACTGAACTCTTATTCCATTTGACTTTACAATCATTTCAAATATTAAAGTGCACCTTATTGAATTTTCATTGCATCCCATTTGTATTTTTTATTATCTATTATATTTAATAAATCATATTGTTATTGTTAAATGTTTGTGGATTATTTTGTTGTCACCTGCTTGTTTCCGTTGGCCTTGCCTGTGTGGAACGAATTATTTATGTAAGGGAGGCCACAGTATTTACACTAAATTATATTTCATTCGCATAATTATTAATTCGGCTTTCATTCAAAATTCTAAATTCTAATTAGACCCTTAAGACTTCACCCCCTACCCCTAAAACCTTACAGAACGATCTATTTAAAAAAAACAAACAAAAAAAAAACGGGCATATAGGTGATAATTCCTGGACGGGATAAGTATGATATTAAGTCTGCGAATTAAATTCCCTTTTTATTGTTAATCGATCATTCCATTGAAGGCTCTAGATATTACCGTTTTATTACACCTTTGGAAATTGCCAAAAACTCTAAATTGAAATTCTCAAATCATTGACGGTGCAGCGTACAGTACAACGTAATCACTGACAAGCGGAGACGTCGATTTTTAGAAGATGCCGAGTTTGGTGCTTAAATTAAATCTTCGTATCGACTGCCAAAGAACGTATAAACATTTCAGCATATGCCATCTATGGACTAAAAAGTAATGATGAATTTTTCTCATAACTAAAGGTGCACTACCATATTTGATTGGGATGTGCGAGCTTGCATAAATAATGACGAAAGAGGTGCAATTGAGTTCTCCGCGCGTTTTTCTGATTTAACACATTTAGAAAGGCGGCACTAAATGTTATTGGAGAAAGCCGGCTACATGCCGACCTTTGGGAAGAAGTTAGCACTACATGTGCAGCAGTCCCGTTGGATGCTTTCGATAACCTTGCCCAAACATTTGTTCGCTGTTACTAATAAAGTGTCTGGAAGCTAATGGCAAGCACTTTGAGTTATCTCTTGGTAACTTGTGTTCAGCTCGTGGTGCCTGATTAAGGTAAGTAACAGTTTGTTATAATAATTTAGAAAGTCAGTTGGGAAGACTCCGTTACGAAACTTGCTCACGATATGGTAATGAGGAAACACCTGAAAGTAGAGAAAAATAATTAAAACTTGATTTTGATTTGATTTCACTTTTTTTTAATTTTCATTAAGAACTACTAAGAACTTGGCTTCAGTTTCGTATTATGAAGTTTCAGTTTCACCTCGTTTTACTAAAAGTTTTAAGTTTATAATCATCTATTTAATTTTATCACATACAGCTTTGACTACAGCCAAATTTAAGTTGTTGCTTTTCTTTTTTTCCTACTTATTTTAGGATAAAATATTAAAAATGATTTCTTATGCACCTGTCTTTGTCAAGTCGAATTTTTCCATCTCTTCGGCTTGACATCTTGTGAGAAAATGGAGAAATTCTTCCTTTTCGCTTACATTATCTTTAATATGTTCTGCCTGGTTTCTGCTGTAAGGTAAGTATTACATCTCGAATAATAAATAAAATTAAGAGATCAAACCATTATTTATGTTGAGTTGTTTGGGGAATTAATTTTTTGTGTTAATAAAAATTAAAAGAAACCTACTAAAGCTTTTCAGCATTAATTTAATAATTTATTTAATTTATTACTTGAATGAAACATGTAATATAAATAGGTATGACTTCCTTAATTTAATATATAAATCAGAAAATTAAAATCAATAATAAAAAATAAAGATGATGAAAGTTGCTTTTTTGTCCACAATTTTGGGTTAGATATTATTCAACTTTTGTTCATTTAGATGATATCCAATTTCTGTCCAAAATGATGTGAATTTTCCTGATGATTTCCACTTATGATTCAATTTTTAGCACAGAAGATTTTTAGTTTGAAATCCGAATAAGCAGTTTTTTACTGATGATGATGTTGAAATATAGAGGGAGGTTTTTTTAAAAAATTTACAACACTACCCTCTGAAAACTTTATTTAGTAAATTATTCATCAATCGGACATTTAGCTGTGGTCACTGAATTAGAAATCTTTGGTGCAGTTTAGTTACAATGATCGTTTATAGCTATTAACGCAGATTATATGATGACCCATACCTACATCGAACTGTATGAAGGATGTGGTAAGATGTCCCAGTTGAGTTACGTCCGTGTGTCCATAGTCAGTTTGGCTGTGTGTGGTCTGTCATTGTCTTGCAGAAAACAAACGCCACTGGTAAGGAGTCCTGGGGCGAGTTTTTGGACATGAGATCACGGTTTAATAAGCCTCGCTCATACGTCAAAATTGCGTAATATCAAAGCCTTCCAGTGGTAATTGCTCTGATCTTACGCAATTTTGACGTATGAGCGATGCTTACTAAACCGCAATCTCGAAGTCCAAACACTCGACCCTGGTCACTTTTTCCTTAGTGCCGGCTTCAGGGACGTCTTCAAAATGTCACAGTAGTAGAGTTCATTTATGGTTCGACTTTCTTCCGGAAAATTGACATGAATGATACCCTTAATGTCCCAGAATACAGTCGCCATCACTTTCGTTGCCGACGGTGTCATCTTGAATTTCTTGGTCGTGGTGAGTTCGTGTGTCGCCACTCCATGCTGGCACGCTTGCTTTCAGGAGTGTGGTGATGAATCCATGTCTCAGCTGTCACTGTTGGTGGTTTTGTGGTCCTTGGAGAATTGCTTATGGACCCATCTGGCACAGATCTTGTTGAATTTCAGCTTATCGTGGATGATGGTCTCCACACTGCCAGTGTTGATGTTCAGTATTGAAGCCAATTTTCGGACAAGAATCCGCCTGTTGTCCCTTATCAGCTCATTTGTTCGTGCGATGATGCTATCATTGATAGCAATTACTGGCCTTGCCTTATGAGGTTCATTGCTGGTGGATTCTCGCCCTCCTTCAAATTTTTGGCACCAAGCAAAGACGGATGATCGAGACAAACATGATTCGGTGAACTGCCTTTGAAGACTGTATGTCACTAATGGTCGCCCATCCAGTGACTAACTGCTCTGCGAAAGCCACTAAGTCACGGCCTCCCCCTCTTGCGTAATACGGGGGATTTAAATGATTTTAAGTACATTGAAAAAATGGGGGTCAGTTTAAATATTTTTTTCCATTAAAACGACCAAAAAAAAAGGGGGGGGGAGGTCCGTTTAATTTCGACATCGGGATCTATTTGGGTAAATACGGTATTTATAAATTATATGAATTTGATATCCTTAAAATTATAAAAGGAAAATTATAGTTTTGGAAAATATATTGAATTGCCTTGAAAAGTTTTGGAAAAGTCATGGAATTTTATTTTTGGTCAAGTCAAAAAGTGTACGGAGCGTGCATTATGTACAATAGTGATTTAGGGGTAAACATTGTGTGTTCTACATGTTTTCCATTGCCACTTTTGTTGTATCTTACACGGTTAAAAAGTTACGTTATGTTTTTCCCCTTAAAGAGGTCAAAGATCCGTATTGCGCATTCTCACTTCCTATAGCATTGTATTAACAGAGTGTTGACAATTTTAATAGATCTGTAAATTTTTGAATGGATCACTTTAAAGTAAACACCCTGTATAAACTTTTTGACTTACAATAACTCATTCTATACGTACATGGAATATTGATCTTTCCTCCCAGGACAGCATGCTAAGAATTTGCAGCGAATTGTATTCATTTATAGAAACAAATTCAATACGTTTCAGAAGTAAGTCAAAAGCGCCAGGCGCCAGAAATATCTTAGAATTGTAAACAAAATATTCATTTTAAAAATAAAAGTCATTGAAAAAGAAGTGGAAACGCATTAAATAATTTAGACCCTGGGATAATTTTCATTCTCTTGTCATCGTAGAAACAAAATGAGCTTTCTCGATTTAAAGAATTATTTAAAAAAAAACGCAATTCATTTAAAGTCTTCGCTCGTTAATTCGTCTACTTGCTATATTAATAACGCTGTCCTCAGGGTCTCGAAGTGGCTTGGGAATTTCCTCTTTGTTTCTTTTCTAACGGAACACGATTCAAACATGCCCTTCCCCCCGCTTTGAAGAGAGAAGCCCGGTCGGGGGAAAGGTCTTCAAACCATTAAAAGACAGGAGGAGGAAAAAAGCCTGGTGAAAAAAATGAGAAGGAAAAACGGAATTACAATGTCATTTTTTGACAAATCCTTGTCACAGAGGGACAGAACGTGCGCGCGCTGTTTCGTTTCATCACGTTGTGCTGCTGCCTGCCTTCCCGGCCCATTTGAGACCATCTAATGCAGCGCTGTTTTAATACTCGAGGAATTTGAAAGTAGAATTTTTAATAGAAAAATATTGCGAAGCATAGAATTTTATTCAGGGTAGTTATAAATAAACAGGAGGTGTTCAGAGCTCTGTGTGCTAAAACTAATGTTCAAAATGCAACTAAATTTGGTGTGCATACAATCTTGACCATGGGGGTTTCAATTTTTTAAATAAAAAAATAATTCAAAAACCCCCGCCAGGATGACATTTGTCGCGCTCGGAAAAGACAACGTTTGCCAATGATGAGGTCCAATTCTAGTACCGCAACGCAAATTGTAGCCGTTTTT
Source organism: Rhysida immarginata (assembly GCA_023313115.1). Classification (NCBI taxonomy): domain Eukaryota; kingdom Metazoa; phylum Arthropoda; class Chilopoda; order Scolopendromorpha; family Scolopendridae; genus Rhysida; species Rhysida immarginata. The sequence goes on from JAHWFO010088925.1 coordinate 874,386, forward strand.
ATTTTGCTATTCCTTTGTCGGCATGGGTGCAATCCCATCTGTTAGCTTCGGTGCAATCCCCCATGCGTAACAGGGCTCACGGTATTGTCCTTATCAATACACGTTTACCAGCCCTCTGGTTCATTTGGACAGTGAATTGCTCCATTGTTGCTTGTGCACAACCTTCGCGGTCGATCTTCACTTCTCACATCAAAGTTTCGCATGACAACCCCGTTTATAGGCATTGGTGCCATTTATCCAATCATGGTAAACTTTACCCACGACAGCAATGATTTTTATGTGTGTGGGCAAAGGAGTGTTGCCAGGTTGAAGGATTTCCCTCCAAAACTGAAGGTTTTTGAAATTCTTTAAGGCTTTTTGAAGGTAAAAAAATTCTGGAAATTTTTTGAAAGTAAAACTGAAGGTTTTCATTGTGCTTTAAAGGAGGAAAATTGAAAAATTTTGTGAGTGACAAAAATTCGAACCCATAATCAGTACCTGTTCAGCCACCAGGTTTACACGCTTACAAGCTAATCAGAAGCAGTTGCACAAGATGTGATTTTCATTGGCTAATTCGCCAAATATATATTGCTGTCTAAAGACTTTTCTCTCAAATGAATGTTTTTTAAAGAAAAATCAGAAATATACTACTGTTTATAAAAATCGCAACACCCTGATGGAATGGTCTAATCCATATGCAATTTGCAATATTTGCATACAATGGGTCAGAGTATAAATGATTAGATTTTCAGAGTAATTGCTTGAAAGAACACCATGCCTCGACGACGACGAAGGGTACCATATCAACAGCTGACAGACTTTGAAAGAGGACGCATAATTGGTCTGCGTGAAGCGGGATGGTCGTATCGTGACATTGCTGCTCGTGTAGGACGTAATGCAACGACAATTATGCGTGCATGGAGGCAGTGGAGCGAAGAGAACAGGGCACACCGAAGACCAGGCTCAGGAAGACCCAGCACGACGACACCGCTAGATGACAGACACCTCTATCGCATGTGTGTAGCAATCGTACAGCCACTTCCACAGTGTTAGCACAACAGTGGGGTGCTACAGTAGGCAGGACAATGTTCACCAGACATGTCCCCAATCAAACATGTGTGGGACAGGGTTGCTCATCGATTGGCTCGTCAGACTCCTGCAGCAGCAACTGTGGATGAACTGTATACCCGTGTAGACAGAGCATGGCAGGACATTCCCCAGGCCCTTATTCAGAGCTTGTTTGACTCAATGCCACGACGTTTAGAGGCTGTAATTGCATCCCACGGTGGTTTCACCCGATACTAATGTGACAATAAAACGCATTGTATTGACCTGAAAATCTAATGGTTTCTTTTCTGACCCATGATATGCAAATGCTCCAAATTTAATGCAGATTGGGCTATTCCATCAGGGTGTTGCGATTTTTATAAACAGTAGTGTAGATTGTCAGTAAGAATCTGTGAGGGAATACTTCAGGTATAATAAGGATTGATATTAAAAGGTAAAACGTGAAACCTTCCTAATGAAATGTTAAAAAGTTTTACTACCGATGTACTGCGTGCGAATGAAGCAGAGGCTGAAATCTACAATGACTGACATTTTTGGATAAAAACTAATTGTATGAAACTGAAGGTTTTTGTAGGGTCGCCTGAAGGTTTTCGTTTTCGCCATCTGGCAACATTGGTGCAAAGTAAAGACATCTCATTTTTTACACCTTAGAAGGTGGCTGGTTTACGGCAAAATAGGAGATGGTTCATAACAGTGTGCCTCGACTGTGCATTAGGTTGGTGCATATGAAATGTCGGAATTGGTAGTGAAGCTTCAGACAGTAATAAGTTTTGGAAACTGACTTTTATTAATAAAAAGAGGCATCATTAGATGCTGTATATCTCTCCCTTTTCCGATACTAGTACCTTTAGCCAGTTTTATAGAAGTCCGGCGTTCTAGGCTGAACAATCTTCTCAAAGGCGTTTTTGACGGCTGCTTTATTGTTAAACCCTTTTCCCGCCAATTTCTTGCAAATGGCGGGACACTTCCAAATGGTGGACGCTAGTTTCTCCACTGATGTTCGCAATTTCGATGGCTGATTTATTTTCAGGAGTCATGTCGGCGGATCGGAATTGAAGTCTCTTTGGGTAGGCATTCTGGGTCGTAGTCTTAGCCTATTTAGATGGAGAATCATGGCTGCCGTAGGTGCTGACACGGGTTTTCGTGACTTCATTAATAAATAGGTTTTAAAAATTTGGAGAATCGTTTTTTTATTTATTTATTTACCAAATTCGAAGAATACGGACCTGAAACACTTTGCGTTTTTAGGCGCGTTTACAAGACGCCAGAAAGTCGTCTCACATTCATTGGAAAACAGGTTTTTGGCTTACTTCCATTTTGTGTCCGCAGGTTCACACTACCAGCTAGCACACTTTATGATTCCTTGCTCACGTGCAGGGATATTTAACCTTCTACAAGACTCAGTAGATCAAATGGTCATAGAAGTGTCTCTCAATACGTGTCCAATGCTCAGACAGATGCGATAATAGTGCCAGCTGTTGGGCGCTCGCTGCTTTAGATGTTTTTTGCTTGTTTTTGTTTTGAAAAAATTGAGCCAATTTGTCAAAACCAATGTGAAAATTATAAATGATCATTATTGAACTACTAATTAAGTTTGGTTTTTAAAACGTTTTTTTCAGTGAGCGCCCAACAGCTGGCGATAAAATCGCATCTGTCTGTACATTGGAAAGAGCCATAGCACTGGGAAAGTTGAATGCTAGAACTTCATGATCTATCAACTTCATTATCTAAAATACTAGTATCATCTGATCATTTCACGTGCAAAAACGTGATAATAATAATTCTGAGTTTGTCTTGGAAAAAACGTTTAATTACAGGAACCAATTAAGAGTGCATCCAAGAAGTTCTGTTTTAAACAGTAGATGGAAATCGCGACTGTTAGATCAAAATTGTGTGTTATGCAAAAGTAAACAATTCTAGGATGCAATTCAAACATTCCTTCCGTTTACTCATCTCATTAATTAAATGACCGCCTCCTTGTATCGATTTCGGAAACTATTAAAAGATCCCAGAATATAATTACTCTCAGCAGAAATCATTTCTACGTGGCAGTACGTTGCTTATTACGAATATTTGTAGAATAAAGAAGACTGATGCTGTAGCTACTCTAAAGTGGATAACACGAGCCGCGCCTTGTTAGGATAAAACATGAATCCCATCCTAGATGTCTAATCAAATCAAACATTATCTCGTCGAAAGGAATTCTAATCGAATGAAGCTTTCTACGAAGAGAAGGAGGGAAAAAATTACATTTTCTCGTGTCTCCCATGAAAGGGAAGGCTGTCATCATCGTCATGGATCCCATCATCATCAGATCAAATATTTCTTTTTTTTTATTTTCTTTTATCCATCCACCCTTCGTTCGTTTGGAGTGAGACTAATGTTTATTTTTTAATGTTTGAAAAGTGGCAAACGTCACTTCATCTGTCAGCGGGTGGGATCTCCACTTGGATTTGTCGACGAAATGACATTTCTAATTCCTCACGTTTCGTCATCGTCTTCTTCCTTGCCAAAGAAGTTTTTCATGGCGAAAGGGGGGGAAGACGCATTTCAAACGAAGTGACAAGGGTCCTTTTTGCCTGGGGTTTCTCAAAAAACCTCTATCCCCCCCTCCCCATGTACTCAATCGAAACCTTTTTCTCTTCCAATCCAAGAACGAATGACAAGTGCTGCTTTTATCAGATTTATTTATTTATTTTGTTTCAAAAGATTTCTTCGCCTTGGAGGTTTTTGCAGGGTTTTTTTTTTACAGTTTTTATAATTTAAGTCGCTATAAAAATGCTTTTGCACGTGCTTTTTTTTTTAAATTACCCTTTAGTTTTTTAATGATTACGTTCAAGGGTTACTGCGTTTATTTTTGTCTTTTTTGACATTTATTATGTATTTTTTATATAAAATAGGCATATGTGTATGAATAATGAACTGCACTAGTGATTACAAGTTTCCGGACATCCCTCTAGAACAATGCACATTAAGTTACATGTCTATGCTGCAGATTATAAATAAAAACAAGCCCTACTGGACTCATTTGTGATTCATGATGATACAGTATGGGTCACTCGACACATATGCAACAAGTCTGTACGCGAAATTTCAGAGATTCTTCAAGTTCAACTGTAAATCAAGTGGAAATCTCAAGAAGCAACATCATTGAAACCGCGAAGCGATAGGCCAAAGAACAAGGCGTACGTAGAGATTGTCGTGCGCTAGTACAGGATGTCCCACAACGGACTCCTTAATTTGAAGACTAAATATCTCGAAAACGAAGATCGATAGAAGAATGAAACAAGTGGTATGTTTATTTAGAAAGCCGTAAAAATCTGATACAGAAGTTTTAAAAATTAGTTACAAATTATTTACAAATGTTGCCAACAGATGGCGCTGTACACAGCGTACTGAGAATTTCATTTTTTGTTTACAACATCTCTGTGCTGCAAAAGTTGTACATTTTGAATCGATTGTGATGTGATTGCAATGGCTGATTGCAATGGACAGTTATTTCTCAGACTGTACTGCGACTACCGCACACGGTGCCACCTGTTGGCAACATTTGTAACTAAATTTGAAACTTTCGTATCAACTTTTTTATGGCTTTCAAAATAATATACCACATTCTTCTATAGATCTCCGTTTTCGAGTATTTACTCTTAAAACCAGGGAGTCCTTTATGGACATTATGCAATCAAAAGTCTTCAGCTGTAACAATTTTTACAGAACTCCGAAATGCCACTTCATATACCACCATTCACCAAGAGAACGCTAAGTTTCTATGGCGTCTTGCTGCGAATATGTCTCAGGTCTGTATAATCAATGTAGAACGACATTTTCGAGAGAAAATCGGAAAGTAACGGAATTTACTTTCAAAAATTAATTTCAAACATTTAGAGTGAAACAAATCGTACTTATTGCCTCATTTTTCATGCAGGGAGCCAACGGGCAACTACTTTTTGTTTACCCATGTCAAGAATTTTTTTTCGGCTGATTGCGAAACCATCTTCGGCAGTCGTTTTCACTTCATGGTCAGTCCGTAAACGCTGACCTCTAAAAACATTCTTTCAGCGGACCGAACAGATGGTACTCACTTGGTGCTAGGTCCGGACTGTAAGGGGAATGTTGCAGGATTTCCCATTACCAGCTTGAATCCAAACTAGAAAGCACAGTGTGGAAACACACATCGTCAAGGCCGCGGAAAGTTTTGGTAAGGATATTGGTGTTTTGATAGGCATGGCGTTGTATTGTAATTGCAACGGTATTGTGGGATAGCAAGAAAATCAATGCACAAGCGTACGGTGCGACATGAAGGTGGCCTTGCAATCATCCGAACGAATTTTTTGACAATGTGTTTACAGAAGCTAGTTAACCTCGAAACTCCTGCATGAACAAATATGGCGATTATACTGAAAAATGAAGTAACAAATAAATTTTCCAAAATGCGAGGCGCGTCTTTTAAGTAAGTACCTTTTGATATAAAAAACAAGGACATTTTTTTTAACACTTTAATTTTTATATGAAAGCCGCCTGGCAAGAAATCGGACAAGCAAAACACCCTACCTATCCCAAACCACAGTGCTTATTTGTTTGCTCGAACTTCACTTTCTTGGCTGATGTTGAATGCTTCGTTTCTATGGACTGTTGTTTTGATTCCGGTGTAACGTGAGCAGCCCGTGCTTTGTCAACAGTGACAGTTTGGCTTAAAATCTTAACTCCTTCGACACGCTTCCTCTCGAGGAAAGTCAAAGCACCAGCTAAACGATTGGTTTTGTGTAACTCCGTGCTGAGGTTAGCAAATCAGATCGCCGATTGCTAGGAGGATAAAATCCAGAAGCTGGTCGTACCATACGATAAGGGCCTTAATAAAGGTGGAAATCATGTTGAAAAATAGATTAAGGTCCATGCTTTCACATAAAAAAAAATGAAGATGTTAAAAAATTCTCTTAATTTTTTTTAATATCAAAATGGTACTTACTTAAAAAACACGTCTCGTATAATTTGGTTTGGTCTGAATGCTTTAAATTCATATTGAAATGTTACGAAACCCAAATTCCCTATACTTTCTGATTCCCTTCGTAGAATGATGAGAAACAGAAAGTTTCCATTGTTCAATGGTCAGGCTCACCGAAACTGACATGGAATAATGGAAACATATCTTACATGGGCATAGCGGGGAGTGGGGAGTCCGCCTTCCTAAAATCAAGTAAACTTATATAAAAATACTTAATTAATGGTTAAAAATAAGATGTATACAGGCAAACTCTGGAGTATTGACATTGGCTTCTTTCTACAAAGATGGAGTTGGAATTTGGTGAACTTTTGCACATACGGTAGAAGCTCGATTATCCGTCAGGGAGGGGGACCGGGACAGTGACGGATACGGGAAAAGACGGATAATAGAATGGGATTCAGAAAAACCAGGACATATTTATTATACACAAATTTCAATTACATTACATGTATTGTACATTCTGTGTCAACACCTCCTAGAGAGAAGGCCTGCGGACAAAAGGGTATACATTGTTACATCATCATCAAGCGGCTATTGTTATCGTATTTCTACCAATAATAAGCTCTAAATTTGACCGCTTGATGATGATATAACAATGTATACACCTTTTGTCCGCAGGCCTTCTCTCTAGGAGGTGTTGACACAGTACGTACTATACAATACACAGAACAAGTTTTTTGCCAAGATCTAAAACAACACGCTTTCGTTTTTCTGCCAAGGCAATTAACGTGGGTTTCTTGACAAAAATGCACGATATGTAAAGGTGAAAAGATCGCCATCTGGTGACAAATATAATGACGGCAGCGAGCCACTGACGGTTAATAGAAGGTGACGAACAATAGGGTGACGGCTAATCGAGCTTCTACTGTACTGTAATTTTCGGTATACAAAGCGCACCCGTGTATTATGCGCACCCAGGTTATTGTAAACAAATAAATGTCTATTGACTTAGAGCTTTGCATACCATTCAAGTATTGTACTTGGTATGATGACTCACTATAACTTGTATTCAAGTTTGAATTAAGAATTACCTATTTTTTTAAGAATAAAGAAATTTTCATTTAGACCTAATAATTTTCACATCAAAATCGGAATATTATGCGCACTTTTTTATAACATTTATCTTGTATAATACGTTCATGGTATATCGAAAATTACGGTAATTTTCTCACATATAAATCTGACTCTTCCCCACCCCACCCCCTTACATAAATCCTGGCTATGCTCATAATATCTTATGAAATGACGAGTCTCTTTTACACACTGCAGACAGACGGTCCGATTTGTGTCTGGTCGATGGCAATAAGTAGTGCCCATTGTGAAGTTCGGAGGAGTGTCACGGTATGAACTTATTTTTATGACTTCTATTAGGCCAAGTTGTGCCAGTAGCAGATATTACATTTTGTGTATGTTGCCTGCAACTTACCATAACATTTTAAACAATTCTGCACTGCTAACATTATGGCTAACAGTTTGGGATCGGATCATTTCTGCAGCAAAATGACAATGCTTCTTATGACAAAGCAAGAAGCGTGCAAGAATGGTTTGAGGAAATAATCTTTAAAGAAATGGATTGGTCTGCATAGAGTTCCTATATAAATCCCATATATCATCTGTGGGATACATTGAACCGACGACTAGAGTTAGGTCAACTCGTTCATCATCTGTTACTGATCAGTGATTCATCTTCTGGAAGAATGGAAGAGAATTCCTGAAGCTGTCTACCAATATTTGATGGAAAATCTTCCCCCGAGAGTAGAGGCCGTAATAAAAGCAAAGAGAGGTTAAACACCATAGTAATTTTTGCAAAAAATGCAGGTATCCGTAAACTCTTGAATACATAGTGCGTAACAAATGCATTTATAAAAATTAATGAAATGCGTTCATAATATAAAACATTCATTAAAGAAAACCTTACCAAGATTTCAAACCTTACCCTTTCTGCTTCTTATTGCTTCTTTTCGTCGAGATTTTTGAAGAATTTCTCAAAGGATGTCGCCACAGTGTTTAAGGTTGTCGCAGCTGCGCTGGTGGTCGATTAAAGTCAGTGCTCCTAGTTGGCATTGAAGCTATTTTTAGCCACATCTTTAAGGTTCGTGATATTTTAAAGTTCGGAGATCTGCGCATCCACAAGGGCTGCAAGGGCTTGCTTTTGAAAAATTATTCATTCTACTTATTCTAGAGCATTATGGTACCCTTCCTGCTTTTGATTATTAAATTCATACAAAAAATAAATGAACACGCATGCTCCAGATTTAATTTTACATTGTAACACTTTAAAGTTGGCCTCTCAATTCCAGAATTGTGTTAATAGTATAATTGTATTGCTTCTGTTCACTTTTTATGTTACTAAAATGATACTTTTCATCAGGAGCACATAAGGATCAGTGATTGTATCATAACGGATTGTTTACTTTACAAACTTAAAAGTTCCTTATGCAAAATGTTCAAAACTCAAATGTTAAGGGTCTAAACATAATGCGAAGTTTGCTGAAAACGTCATTTAATCTCAACAATTGCCGCCGATTTAATTGTAATCGTCCCTTTGAATTTAATGCTGGTGCGGAAAGTTCATAAATGACGTAACGACGCAATTTAAATTTTGAGTTTTCGACGTTTTCGATAAGGAACTTTAAGTTTGTAATCATGCAAAGGATCACGCTAGGTAATTTATGACCATCGAACCTGATACACCCTGTATAATACTAAACTTAAGCTGTATCTAAAAAAGTCCGATCGATGTCGCACGCAAATTGCACGTGAGATAATACAACCTGTGACAATAAAGTTCGGTGAATGACGGCAAATTGCTAACGGTCTTAAGAGTGCACCATCGTCGTATCCTGCCCCAGACAGGTCGAGACATGTTTAAACAAATTTGAGAGAATCAGCGCTGCGAGTGTGTTTATTGTGCTTAAACAGGACATTGAAGAGAGAAGGCGTAGTACGCGCGGTCAAAATGGATCAGCGAACGAAAGAGACTCATGAAATGATGACAACAGTTTACAAAGAAAGTGCTATTACTTTGAAGTGTGTTTATGAGTGGTTTAAACGGTTCCGAGGAGGCCGGAACACCGTAGAAGACGCCCCCGAAGTGGCCAGACATCCAACGTAATGTTATGAACCAACTGAAGGCTATCCCTAAAAACGACTACGCCAGGAGTTTCCAGGACTTGTACAGGCGTTCCCAGAAGTGCATTACCATCGACGGGGATTACTTTGAAGGATAGTAACTGCTGTTTCATGTAAGCGAGCAATCCACTCTCAATATGCCATCATTCACCGAACTTTATTGTCACAGGTTGTAGCAATTTTACTTCCATGACCTTTGTATCATTCAGTACTTCATTTGAATCAGCGTTTTTCCTTTTGTTGGAAACAATGAAGGTTGGATTGTTGCTAGCACCCAGTTGGTCAGGTGGCTTTTTCGCTTCCAGGTCCCGTTTTCTCGTTGGCCTCGACAATATCACTTGTGACGACATTCATGCATAGCTAGTACATCTTTCCGCCTCCAGGTAGCAGCAAAAGCTAGGAGGATGCTAGCTGGCCACACCATAGCCCTCTTCTCTAATCGCTGTCGGTGTATGAGCGGACAACATGGATAGCGATCATAAGGGCAGCGTTAGACGAGTTAGTTACTCTGGAAAGAAGTGTGACCATTGCAGAAATTCATAAGCGATTGGCGATTCACGAAAAACCGGTTACAACTGGGTGGAAGGCTGGAAAAGTGGGCTATACTCATTAACGGCAAAGGGGAACAGTTCCGGAAGGAAAGTGACAGAGTCAACGCCAGCCAATAATCGCCGGGGTAGAGAAGGCCATGCAAGAGAATATGTGCATCACATTTTTGGAAATGGGGTGCATCATGCATGGCCACCTTCAGATGGGGAAGATGTTTATAAGATGGGTTCCGAAACTTTTGACGACATGAGCAAGAGTCACAGTGTCTAATTTGCATTAAACAAATTAATGATGATGTAATACATTAATTGGTCTGATACTTTATTTGCAGGTGTGTTATTCCGTCATGCACTCGTACAAAAATTTAGAAGAAACTACTTGATATACTTTTTTTTAAAATTGCAAAAAAAGTGATATACTTTTTTTTAATATTGGAAGTATAAAGGCAGTCCTCTGCCGAAATCTCTGCGTGGCCGTCAGTATAATCTTGTAAAAAAGACACTCCAAAAGAATGATTTCAGAGGGCCTAGAGAAGCTTTCACACCATGAGAAATAGTGCATTCGTTTAAAGGGAGACTAGTGTTTAAAGTGCATCACCATGGGCTGGGTGGAGAACTGTTTTTCTTCCCAAAGTAATATTGATGGAGTCTTTTTAATAGATTTGACATACTGCTGAAGAGTTGCCCGTGGAACACAGTACAACTTCGCGCTTTCAAAGTACCCATTTCCCCGTTGCGAACTGCAAGAACAGCTCCCTTCATGGCTGGTTGGTCCCAAAATTTCCTCCTAGGTTTCGAACGCGACATCTGTGAAATGAAAGCAAAAATTAGCCTTCCAAATACCGTGGAATAAGATTAACTCATCATTTCTATTGCAACTACCGTAATATTATTATTGTTAGCCCGTGTATTATATTTATAAAGATTCCAACATCAAATGAACCTTCAATGTACACAGTTCCTAAAATGGGCTAGCCCATAATAGGACCCACCCTGGTAGCCCATAATACGCACGTCTCATCGACATGTTTACAACGCAATTTGCCCAACCCCAGTGTTGATAAGCACCAAAGTTAATCACGTGACATGAACTTCTATTCGTACTCTACACGGCATTAACTACGTTGTTTGGTTCATCCATGTCACATGTAACTCGCTGCATAGCAACAGACTTGAATTTTCACACAACCATGTGTTCTCGTAAGTTGCTCGTCCAGTTGTGGATAGATGGCAGCACCAGATTGACAAAAATGACGTGGCTCATATTAGGACCTAGCCTATATTAGGGGACTTTACCCTAATCGCTACTACTCATTCCTATAATCCATGAAATTTGCGCGCTGGCAAGATTTTCGGCACTGTTGATGAAATACTGTGCTTTATAGCACTGGTGATGACGTAGCAGGCCAAATAATATCAAGTCTTACGTCAGTTCCTTCATCAGCTAGTTTCCTCCTGGTAGGCTGAAAAAGGAAGTGCTTCATTTCCTCCCATTCCCGGCGCGACTGTTTAACCGCCTCAATTTCTGTATACCTTATGCAAAGAAGCTGATGGATTGAAAGCCGAAACCATTCTTCTGCCGCAGCAAGGACCAGTTTATCAGAGGTGAAACGCCATTTTTTAATGACTTCTTTCAGCGGTTGAAAAAATCAACAGACGGAGAGATCCGGACTGGATGATGGATGGGTAAAGACTCTATAGGATGGTTGCTGTTGCGAGGGGCGCATATGTTTAGCGTTATCCTTTCAAACGGGCATATTTGTAAGCTACTTGCGGAAGGATTTTCACTGGTTGTTTGCCTTCCTTACACAGGAAGCCAAAATAAATTTCTTGCTGAAAGCTTCCGTTGTAAATAACGTAAAAATTTCCAAATTTAGACTACAAAATTATCTCAGTATGACAGAAATGATATACGCCAAAGCATAATGTAGTTCATTCTTGATTGCTATGGGAATTTTAAGGAAATTCCGCTCCGAAAAAGCTCCCTCCGTCTCGTTAGAACAATAAGATAGCCTGTTGGTAAATATGGTGTAAAACATTATTTCTGACGCAATGTTATCCACAACACATAGACATCAGAAGTGTAACTGTATGTTTAACCCTGGCACATAATGATTAAGACTGTGTGGATCGTGGATTTTCAGGAGTTTTTTTCCCCGTTCTTTCTTCTATCGTCTCGATTGGCGAACATATAAGTTGACATTTTTGATCGATTGAAAGTGTCAGACCCTATTCAAACACTCATTCATCGACAGGATGTAATTCGCCCGCCACACTATTTTTAGCTTGAACATGTCGAAGATTCCTCCTATCCAACCTTTGTGTTGAAAATGTTGATTTACAAACAAAATCAAAACCTGAAACGTTAAAATCAATAATGGAAGAGTGAAGAGATATCGGGGAACTTTCAACAGAATTAGATTCTTAAAGAGGGACAGAAAACACATGTATCTCCCTTTAGGCATTCTCTTTTAACCATTTAGCTTTGAGTGCATGCATGGATTATAATCGATATCCAGAAGCGAAAAAGAAATCCTGCGACATGAAAAATGATTGGATATATCATTCGTGGAAATGAAAACGTCTCCTGGGATAAGACGGAACTTGCAAAAGGGGGTTAACTCCAAGATTTCCTGGAAATCGATAGGGTTGTTGAAAATTTCATAACGAAATGATGACATTTTGTCGAGAAAGAGACATTGTACAGAAATCATAACTATCAAGTGAGGTCTGTTGGTCTCCGACTTTATAAATATTAATAAGAGCCTCTCGGATACACGTGTTTCTCTTTAAATGAAATGATCTTTCTTTTAATACAAGGAAATTTTTAAAAGTAAAGGGAGCCAGTTTATACGACATCGTATATCAAAGGAAAATATTTGACGCTCATATGGACGACTCTAGTTTCTCTTCACCGTTTAGCTATGACAGTGTTAATTGATTTATATTTCATCTTATTATTACACTGAATTATTACTCTAAGATATAGAAAAAGCAAAGTAATCGAAAAATCTCAGATTTCACCGTCCCATTTAGTACCGAGTGATACAAAAGTAACAGAAAACTTGAAAATTCAGTGAATCGCATATTATGTACAGGGTGGTTTTAAAATAAATTCGCCTACTCTGAAAACTCTAGAGCCCAATCTAATGAACCGATTGTGATGTAAATAGAAATGTAGGCTATTCAGACCATGGGGGAAAGAATTCCGGAAAGAAAAAAATTAGTGGAAATTTTCACCACCAGATGAAAATGTGGCGCTGTGGAATGACAAATGGAGGTTTTAAAACTAGTTTGATTACAGCTTATGTTCGTCCTCAATATAGGCCTTATTAGCAGAAAGTTTATTCAAATTAGAAATTCAACATACCCAGAATGAAATGAAAAGCTTTCACGAAAGATCATGTTTTTAAGCAAGAAAGAACGCACACTGTTAGTAAAGTTGTTTTACCAGAATGATAGCAGCAGTCCAGCTGCATTGCGAGCATATCGCCATCTAAAAGGACTGCCAAAAGGGCCCATGTCAGATACTGGGTTGCGAAACATGATAAAGAAATTTGAATCGACTGGCAATTTGGCTGTCGCACCAGGAAGAGGGCGGCGAAAGATAGCTACGAATTTCTTTTGATGACTTAGTTACTGAGCGTTGTGAGGCCTGAAGTTTAGATGGTAATGGCCCTGTTGGCAGCTAGAAACTTTAGTTTCATTTTCAGTTTGAATTAAATTGGGCCAGAATTTGACGACACAGCACTGCCCAATTAGTAAATTCTGCAAAACTATTAAATAAATTATTGATAAACCAACGTGAAGGCATTATACAGGGTGTAAATTTTAAGTTGACAAAGCAGAATAACTCGAAAAATAAGCTTCACACGAAAAAATGCGTATAATCCAAAGTTGATTATTTTCGAGGGGGCATCTGCTGGTGCTAAAATTAGCCCACCCCCCCCGGCCCCTGGGGGTGGGGCGGGGGGCAACTTTAAAATTTCAAATGGGAACCCCTATTTTTTATTGCAGATTCAGGTCCTACATAAAAAACTACGTACATTTTGTCTGAAACATTTTTTTTTATTTTTGGTAGATGGCGCTGTAATTCAAGAAAATCCATTTTCTCATTTTTGCGTGGAAATGGTTACGGAGAAATAAAAAATACTTATTTACTTCGTAAATTTTGCCGCAAAGTTATTATTTTATTATTTTTTGCCGCGGATTAGGATAATTTTGTTTTGTTTCGTGGTCATGAGGCCACACAACTTTATAATTATCAAACAAATCAACTGATTAGCTAACTAACTAACCGAACATCCTACGTACTAATGAGTGAACTCATTAACTAACAGAGTAAAAAAGTAAAAGACTGTGTAAAGATGAAGTTATTCCCGTTTAAGATTTGGTGGTCCTTAAAAGGACCGATTGTTTTCGTTTTATTTTTTCTTATTTGCAAATACTTGCAAGTAAATGAATTTCGGGGTGCTTGTATTTCCAGTGAGTCCCCTCGCCTCTCACTTTCGGCCTGCTTGTTGTCCTTAAATCCCTTGCATCTCGCCGTTTTATGAAATTAAATGTTCAAATTGATGACCTCCAACTTCGATGCATTTATTGACTCGTTTTGTAAATTCCTGAACACATCTTGATAACATGTCTGGTGTAATTGCAGCGCAAGCATCTCTTATTCTTTGAATCATGTTTTCGCGAGTGGTTGGCGTTTCCTTATAAACGATATCTTTGAGGTAACCCCATAAGAAAAAATCTGGCGATGTAAGGTCAGGCGATCTGGCTGGCCAATTCACAGGACCTTCCCTGCCGATCCAGCGACCATGGTAAAGTCGATGTAGTACTTCGCGCGCTACTAATGAATAATGCGCTGGACAACCATCATGTTGAAACCACATGTGTTGTCGAAGTTCAATACTCAGGTCTTCAAGTAGATCTGGTAGTTCATTTTCAAGTAGGTTACGATATTTGTTGCCATTCAAATTACCGTCTATAAAATATGGACCGATAAGTTTATCGCCAATTATCCCACACCAAACATTAATTGACCAAGGTCGCTGATGGTTGACTTCTCGAATCCAGTGTGGGTTCTGTTCACTCCAGTAATGCATGTTATGTCGATTAACTTCCCCGTGGTTTGTGAATGTTGACTCATCGGAGAAAAGAACTCGTGCAAAAAAATGTTGGTTTGTTTGCATCTGCTGAAGTGCCCAGTGACAAAACGTTAGACGGTTTTGGTGGTCATTGCCATGTAGTTCCTGATGCATAGATACATGATATGGATGAAATTTGTGGAGCTTCAGCATTTTCCAAACACTCATATGTGAAATTCCTGATTGCCTTGATATTTCTCTTGTGCTCGCATGTGGATTATGAGCCACAGCAGCTAGGACTGACACTTGATTGTTTTCTCCACAAACAGTAGCTGCACGGGTTCTTTTTTTCTGGTTCACACTACCTTCCGCAGTAAATTGTTTAATAACTCGAACAAAAGAAGACCGTGATCGCGTTTGGCCAGGAAAACGCTGAGCATAAAGCGCGACTGCATTATCAAAATTTCTCCCACTTTCTCCATAAATGTACACCATCTCAATTTTTTCTTCCACAGAAAGATAATTCATAATGTAAATTCAAAAGCAATACGGCGTTGTACACTCACAAAAACAGTTGAAAAATTACAATCTTTTCTTCTAAAGATCAGAATTTAAAATGTAAACATTCTGAAAAAAATGCCAATGTTTACGTTATTTGTTTGTTGACGAAATGTCTTCAAATTACATTGTAGTTAAAACAATGTAGGAATCGAAATGAATAATAAATTAGTTATTTCCACGCAAAAATGAGAAAATGGATTTTCTTGAATTACAGCGCCATCTACCAAAAATAAAAAAAATGTTTCAGACAAAATGTACGTAGTTTTTTATGTAGGACCTGAATCTGCAATAAAAAATAGGGGTTCCCATTTGAAATTTTAAAGTTGCCCCCCGCCCCACCCCCAGGGGCCGGGGGGGGGGTGGGCTAATTTTAGCACCAGCAGATGCCCCCTCGAAAATAATCAACTTTGGATTCTACGCATTTTTTCGTGTGAAGCTTATTTTTCGAGTTATTCTGCTTTGTCAACTTAAAATTTACACCCTGTATAGCTCACTCTTAACATTGGCCATCCACTAAGTAAATAAAATAACTGTACAATTTACGGAATTCAGGTCACGCTAGGTGCCGCATAGACTCAACACCACCTAAAGATAAGGCCTTAGTACTCGCTGAGAAATGCGTCATCAAACTGAGACAGACAATGAAACTTTCTTTGTTTACAACAAACGAAAAACCGTTCCGTGTATTTCATTTGTTGCAAACAACGAAAGTTGCATTATCTGTCTCAGTTTGATGACGCAGTTCTCACCAGGTACTAAGGTCTTATCTTTAGGTGGTGTTGATAGACCCCACTTGGGCCATTGCGCTCTATGCGGCACCTTGCGTGATTAGAATTTCCTAACTTCTCAAAACAATGCAAAATGACGGAAGCTCAACGACCATTAACTTCTATAGACAATGACCATTAACGATCCCTAGCATTGGGGAATTTATCTGATGCAAGTAGCTCTTCGTTCCCATTATTCCAATTTAAATATGAAATTATATTAATTTTAAATTAAAGCTTAATTTCAAAAACCCTTTTTTCGTGAATTAATATGATAGCGGTAGATTTCAAAATTGCGATTTCCGAGCATTTGCGCTACTTGTGTATTATCCAGTACTTTACAGAGAGTTACTGCGTGACGTTATCAAAACAGAAACTTGATTGATCCCCGCTAACTGTCGGCAAAGTGCTACTACTAAACACACCATCTGCAGAGCTGTCAAGTTTCAATTCTAGAAAAAGGTGATATTGGCATCTACGAAGGTGACAAAGGATAAATAACAAGCTAACAAGCTAACATTGAAACACTATGCTTGTGAGCTTTACCTTTATTATATTTCATTGGGAAACTTAACTTTCTTAACGAATTTCTCTTCAAATTCTTATTCTTAACATATCTCCTTATACACAATGAATTAGAAACATGTATTTAATATTTTATTAGGCTCCCTTTGGCCCGAATTCCAGCATATATGCGGGTTGACGGAGAATAACTAAGATGTTGAAAAATTTGTAAGTCAATGCAAGATCAGACGTTTACCAGAATTCCCTTATACTCTTAACAGATTTGTTGGAAGAAGGTATTGCTATCGGATATGGAAATGGTCCGAAATGGCGACTATACTGGGCAGTTTCCGTTACTTGTATCAGATAACTTCCCCAATGTTAGGGATCGTTAATGTAGAAGTTAATGGTCATTGAGATTCCGCCATTTTCCAAATACTCTGTAGTTGGTATCTGGGCTCTGGGGAGGCCAGGATAAATGACGGAAGTCATTTTCATACTCGCTGAACTACTATTGTACTATAGCATTATCGTCTATGAAGAAGCCGTCATATGCAAATGAATTATGCAGTATTGCAGGTTGGATTTCGTCGGAAACAATGTTCAGTTAGTTCCTTGAACGCACGCGACCTTCTATGAATGTTAGGGGCCCATTTCCATACAAGTTTCTAATAAACCCTCGGTACAAAACAACGTGTATCATGATCCATCAGACCTAGTGTGCTGGATAACAACTGGAGTGCTCATCTCGCTGCAGTTGCTGAAGCTAACTCCTCCTTACGAACTAGACATAAGTAATCGATAATCACGAAACACTTTTCAAATATTCAGCTTATTTCGATTCTTACCTATGGAAATAGGCAAGCCAATCTTTAAATGAACGGTTTTTACAACTAAAAGCAACACAGTAGTTAACCATTACTCGTAGTTAACCATTCTTTCACTGCACTCGAAATTTCAACTAACGGGCTTCAATCTTTGCTAGCCAGTGAGCCACAGTGATCACTCCAGTTGCATATCCAGCTCACTGGACAGACACCTAACCTTTTTCCAGTCTACACATTTCCAATCACGATGTTTCAGAACCACTGTAGACGAACTTTCCTGTTCTTCGCAGGGATCTTCGTTTAGGCATGCAACAGCCTATTTGGATCCGGTTTAATTCCCGACGCATGGTTCTACTAGAAGGATCGAGCCTTGGTTAAAATCAATTGTCGACTGTGGCCTAGTGGATGTTCTATTTTAAACGACGCTATCTAGTTCGTGATTGATTTTCTTTTAACCACATTTACCCCTTTTTGATAATTCATATATTTTCTAATTCATTGGCCAGTGTGCTTAGTATCAGGAAACAGAGTAGCTTTTAGACTTCGAATTGTATTGATTACAAGCCTTCTAAAAGCAAAAGGGCTTGCAATCGATACCTTTGCTTTTGAGAGTATAGCTCATGTAATGTGTCGCTCCTCTTTACTGAAACCTGCGAGCATAACTAGTTGGAACAGATAGCGATTGTCGTCTATTTCTGTGGCACAATGTAAACAAGTTAAAGTTCAATCTTTATTTCGATTACAATCATTAGTTGATGAGTCATTATATAGTAAAATAAACTAAGTTTTGGACGATGCGATCTTTTTCGTTCTATCTACCTCCCATTGTCAATAGAGTAGAAGCATCATCAAGCATCATTCTACCATGTGGGGATAAAAAAGTGTTGTGTGTGGTTATAACAAACGTCTTAATAAAGTTGGAAATCTATATATAAAATAATAGTACTGACTGATTCATCATCGCCGAGCCGAAACCGCTGAAGGAAGGATATGAAATTTGATCTGGAGAGACTCACTAAGAAAGGATTTTACGAAATTCATCCCCTAAGGGAGTAAAATAGAGGATGTAAGTTTTTATGAAAATCCATCGTTTTTAAGTTAAATCCATGAAAATTGTTATTTGGCCTTTTGGTCAGAAATTAAGAAAGACGTGTTTCATGATTTTTAGAAATGTACCCTTTGAGGGGATAACCTAATTAGCTTCACGCACAGACTCGACTTGTGTACTAAAATAGTATTTTGGATTTTTGAAATTCTGACTTCGGATTCTTAAAGACTGTCAAAAAGTAGAATAGGGATCTCTAAGATCCACCCTGTATCTCTTTGTCTTCATCGATAAAATTGGATTCAAAACGGTTGGGTCAATTGAAAAAACACTGAGAATAAAACATTTCTCAAATTTTTTGTACAACCTGAAAAATCATTAAAAATAGGGGTTCCTATTTAGAATTTCAAAGGTGCCCTCTCCCTCACCCTCAGATGGTGGGATGGGTGGGGGGGGGGTCGAATATGGTATCATTGGATATCTTTTTAAAAATTATTAAACACGTATCTTTTTATTTTTTTGTTCTGATGTGTATTTTTCGAGATAAACACCCGGTATGGTTAGTCTGAATCATCCTGTATATAAAAGAATATGTCCTGTCTGACTGACTGATTCATCAACGCCGAGCTGAAACCACTGAAGCTAATTACAGTAGGTTTAAATCTTTGCAGTAGGTTTATTTTGTGACGTAAGCACCCACTAAGAAAGGATTTTACGAAACTCATCCCCTAATTATGAAATTTTGTATAAAAATCCGTCATTTTTTCAGTTATATCCATGATTAAATCCATAAAAGACGTGTTTGGCCCTTTGGTAAGAAATTAAGAAAGACGTGTTTCATGATTTTTGGAAATTTACCCCTTGAAGGGGTAATCTGATTACTTTCAGCGGTTTTGGCTGAGCGATGATTGTACCGAAATTACTTTCTATAGCACAAAATTTATTTTGAATACCGAGAGATGGCGCTGGCTGTATTTTAAATTGCGATACGTTTAATTGTTTGCATAACTCTACAACCCAAACGGGCACACGCTGCTGGAGGTCGCTCCGAATATAAGAAAATTAGAGATCCTGTATGTATAATAATAATAATAATATTAATAAGCATCTACAAAAATAACTATAAAAGGGGGAGAAAATAAAAAACGAAACGCGTCTCTATATTAAGCACACATTGTTGCAATGTAGAACCTTTCTCCTTGTTTAATTTTCATACCGTTATGGCAACCAGATTATCTTTAACCATTACTTGGAATTTTAATAATTCAAAATGGTTTTCAACAGCGGCTAATGGAAAAAGGTTTAACAGGAATAAAGTTTTCAAATTTGAAAATTCAAAGAAGTGAATATATAAGTCTTCCGAAATATGCGAATTTAATAAAGTACAGTTTCAGTTCACTTATGCAAATACACCATTGAAATACCAATATGATTAGAGATGAAAGCAAACATAGTAACGGAAGGCTCTAGTGAAAAATAATATCCATTCCTTAATAATACGCCTTTTTTGTGCGAAAATATTTTCACACGGATTCTGCTTGTTAGTTATAATGGCAATTCCCAGTACGTGGAATTCAAACGAAATGTAGCATTTTGAATATAAATAGTCGTTTGCTCTTCATGGCCAACCGGAACTTACTATCTGGATATATATGGTATTATTTGCGTGTTGTGTTTTCCACTGTGCGTTACAGAGCTCATGTTTTCGCTTTAATTTTTAACGTCTCTGACAGTAAAATAAGAGAAGATAAATATTATATCGCAAGGCTTTTTTTAAATACAGGAACGGTCAAACACTCCAAGTGTACATCTGCAGCTATTCTACGGAACTAAAAATTTATTATTCCGTAGAATAACAGCAAAACAGCAAATTATAAAATGAACACAAACAAGTAAAGAAGCAGTCAGCTTCCTTGCATATTTACCAAGTATAAATTTATTATTTTACGAACTTACCTTTCTGAGTAACCCTAGATTTCTATGAAATTTTCATTCTAAGAAATTTCATAACTCTTCTGAGTGAAAATAATGGAACGAGTTTATTTATATACAGCTATGTTGAAGCGTATTTTCGTTTTATGTTAACGCCTCTCTTGTTTCGATATTGTGATATGCTAAACTGAGACACCGAGTTAATGAAAGATAATTAAGAAAGCTAAGCTTGGAAATTATTTGAAAACAGAGCCCATCTATTAACTTTTCCCCGCAAGCACACACAATTATTTGCAGATTGGGCGCAAATGCACATGACAAACTTAAAGAGGTAAATAATGGTTCCAAGAAATGAGGAAAACAAATTTTATATGCAAGTTTTTATAAAAGAATCGTGAGGTTTACTATGTGAATAAAATAACCATATCCCGTCTTCACGGGTACAACTTGCACCATCAGGAAGAGCAATTGTCTAAATTTGAGATGCATTATATAGGAACGTGTTTAGCCCTAAAAGCTACTAGTCAACATGCAACTAAATTTTGTGTGCATACATTTCTGATCATGGGGTTTCGATTTTTTGATCAAAAACTCCCGCTAGGGTGACCTTTGGGTCTGATGTCGATTTAATTTTCTTATTGCAGGACACTAAACAGAAGTTCAGAAACAAAGCGCAAAGATTTATTTGCAAGTACGCGTGACCGAAACAGATACTGTAAGATTTAGCTATCCATAGGCTACAATGTTACCATCTGTGGCATAAGAAATGCGACACAGAAATACTGCATTTATTCATTCTAACCAATGCGTAGAGTAAAATTACGTAGAGTTTACAGTAAGTGCGCTCCATCTCCTTACTGTAGATCTACATGCGATGAACAAAGCTTTCAGACTTGGATGCAGTTGTCGCACATGTAGGGTAAATCGTTCTTTCATGCAGCAAAATTGGGAACATTGCCTTGATAAACAAGCCTCTTTAAGTATCTCTATAACCAGAAATCACAAGGTGTTAAGTCTGGTGATCGTGGTGGCCATGCTGTCGGAATTGATCGGCTAATTACCTTTTGACCAATGCAATCTTAAGAATTGTCACTAATCCAAACTGATGAAACAAGATTTATGACCCATTTTATACCTGATAGTGAGCCATTATCTATCCAATAAGCAAATTAAGGCGATATAGCGCGAAATGTCGCCTAGCGGGAATTTTTGACCTGATTTTTTTTTATTCAAGAAAAATCGAAACCCCATAGTCAGAAATGTATGCACGCCCAAGTGTTTGGTTGGATTTTGAACACAGCTCTAAACACCACTTGTTTAATTACAACCACCCAGGACATCCTGGGATATACAGGGTCTTTATAATTAAAGTTCCATTTTGACATGGCCATAAAAAACCTACTGGATCGAAAGCTATAATACTTGGTAATATTATACAAGAGGGCATGGGAAGTTCATACCCACCAAAAAAAAAATTAGTTCAAAAGGTCACCACCAGCATGGAATGGCGCTTTATGCAATATTCGTATACGAAATTAGACACGAAGACACAGGTGTAACCTACTTTCAGTAAATGGTGGAGGCCACATTCAACATGTAACTAATTTTAGTAACGATTAAAGACTTGTTAACCTGTGTCTTCGTATACGAATATTGCATAGAGCGCCATTCCATGCTGGTAGCAAAATATATAACCCTACTTATCAGGAGGATAGAGAAGGGTTCGAAACATTTTCGTCAGTAATAGCTTTATCTTGAAATGTTTATAATTTTCAAAACTGGCGTCAGAAGAAGGATCGCCGAGAGCGTGACCTTTTGAACTAATTTTTTTTTGATGGGTATGAACTTCCCATGGCCTCTTGTATAATATTACCAAATATTATAGCTTTTGGTCCAGTAGTTTGTTTTTTTATGACTATGTCAAAATGGAACTTTAATTATAAAGACCCTGTATATTATTAAGTCAATGAAGTGTAACTAGATCTGTTGTTAGAATAGCACTGCTAATAATATAGAATATGGTAAAACCTTTCTATAACGATCACCCAGGGGACCAAGCAAAAGTGTCGATAAGCTCAGGTGGTCGTTATATACAGGTTGTTTATTATGCGAAACCTCAACATATTTAAAAGCAGATACCGGTATGTTTATTTCTTTATAAAAGAATCTAAGTTACTTTTTGTCTGCACTTTCTTGTCTTTCTAGAAACAATTGATTCTCCCAAACCTAACCTAACCTAATTGATCGCCAGCAGGTCACATGGTTGAACTATTTTCCGTTTGTTCTTTTAGGCAGCTTTGATGATGATTATTCGAAACTGAAGCTTTATTATTACGAATTACGATTAAAAACATTTGATTATCCAGACAGGTAAAGAGTTGAATTTCTTGAATTTCGTCCACCATTTTGATCCCGCTAGAGAAGATAGAACCCGGCCTTGGAGTACGTTCTCACTGTGCGCGACGGTCGCACATAATGAGCGCAGTGGTTGTTATTTTTAGACAGGATATTCGAAACCGCACTCGAACGGTTGCGACCGGTCGGACTTTATGGAAACACCTCCAGTAATTTTAGAGCAACGTTTGCATCCCCGAAGACAGACCTGACATAGTTAACACTATCAATAGGCTAAAAGATCCCGTTGTTGCATTTTTGTTCTTGACTCTGATTGGTTGCGTAAGTGGTCGTTATAGATAGGTTTTTTTAGTATAGGTTTAGATACAAAAGGGGATCGAAAATGGCGTCCCTGGTCGCGTTAGACAAGTGTTCGTTACGCTAACAGACTTCTCGTGTAACTGTCTGCGGGACTAAGCAAAAGTGGTCGTAAGCTCAGGTGATCGTTAGCACAGGTTTTACTGTATTATTTGCTGTAGTTAAACGTATTGTTATCTGATGGCCATCAAGAGTCGTAGTCGACTAAAAAAATAGGTACCCGCACTGAAAAGCCATCTGACCATAATAGGTCATCTACAATGTAAGCTAATTTACGTTAAGCCAGTTATCAATATCTAATCGATGTTAGGCCGCGGCGTTTATTTCACCTTAACTTTTCAGGGTGAGGCGATTATTGAACGCGACGTTAAACACATATTTATTGTTTGAAAAAAGGGAAGGAAAAAACCTGCGACTTGGATTCGAACCAGGAACCTCGAGTGTTATATGCTCGACGCCTCTACCAACTGGGTTATCGCAGACACCAGGACAGCCCTGCTGTCACTAAGTGTCTTATAGACAACCAAGTTGTCAAGGTAGAAAGCCCAATAGGAGACTGGCACCCAGCTCACAGATTGTGAATTTCTCCTATCCACCATCAGAAAATTTGATGAACACACACAATAAATGATGAATGTAAACTGGAGCTGAATTTCCAAAGATCAGGTAATGATATTATTTAAAGGTTCTAATCCCCAAATATCAGGTTTAAATGTTCGAGCATATGACACTCGAAGTTCCTGGTTCGAATCCAGGTCGCAGTATTCTTCCTTCCCTTTTTTCAAATAGTATCATTACCTGATGTTTGGAGATTCAGCTCCAGTTAACATTCATCATTTACATTCATTGTGATTTTTTTCCTCTTTTTTTAATTTTTTTTTTTAATTTATTGGTAAATATTTAAAATTTCTATTTGTTTTCTTAATAAAACAACCTTACATTTACCGTAATAATAAATTGGTAATTAATTTTCCAATAATAAAAGCTGCGGCGTCTATTTGAGGGCGGCTATTATTCAAAGAAATTCGGTATGTATTATTAGCGTCGCTAGTGAAACCACTTGTATGACCACTGGAATTTTTTCAGTTACTGCTTTGCACAGTTATGCACACATTGTCTGTCTCATTATTTATGCCACACTATATTTGTACCGCATCTATAAGCTTGTACAAGACTTGTTATGGTCACCATAAAGCAACTCATATTGCTTGGTAAATTGGAAGCGCTTTGAATTTTAACGTGAACGCTGAGCCATCCATGTGAAAGGAGCGACTTACATGAATTTTAATCCTTTATTAAGAGCTTTAGCTAAAATTTAAATTCTGAAATTTAAAACTGCTCTTGTGTCACAGCTAAACTTCCTTCTTGGAATAATCGCAAGATTTTATTTTAAATAGGATTTTAATTATCATTTTCATATTCTGGTTGTTCAAATTCCGTAATCATTAAGAGATGGACGTAAATGCGAAGTTCATTTCTATTCTTGCGGCATAAATTACAATTTCTAATTATTTCGACAAAATATGCTTTTCCCAGCGTATGCTTTATTCATGTTATTACATTTCTCTCACCATCATTATACGTTTTGGCCTCTAACCAAACGGATTTTTAATTAATTTTTCTTCTTTTAAAGAGAAAAAAAAATCCTCTAATTTCATCAGTGTTTTGTCATGAGAATTTCAATATACGTGCAAACTTGTTTCCTGGATCTTTAAGTATATAACCTGGCTCTTTTGATCCTTTTTTATTATTAATCCGTCCTAATAAATGCCGTAATACATATTTAAAAAATAATCGAAATTGTTAAAACATAGCAGAGCTAATGCCACGTAATCGTGGTTGATTTATTCTTTTGGACTTGGCCACTCCTTGATTAACCATGAAATAAATTTTGAGAAAAACTGATTTTAATCATGCAAAATGAAGATTTGGCACACACCTGTTAATTATTTTGCCATTACTATATTAAAAAGTTTTCTTTTGAAAACTGTTAACCTAGTTTTTGGGAACTTGGGAAAAATATTGCATAAGTTTGTAATTAGTAGTTTGTCTCTGAAACAACTTCATTGCTCTGAAATATTCCAATATGAAAAGTGTAACTGTAACAGAAAGTGTGATATGTGTTTTGTATATACTGGCTGATGAATTATAAACATGAGTTAAACATATGTAAGTTTAATTCAATTTAAGAAGGAGTTGGGCGAGTCTAATCATAGAACTTGATCAGCATGAGAAAAAAGAAGACCTGACTGATTTTGAAAAGGTCTCTTTGTTGCTGTTCACCTGGCTGTAGTCAAGATTGAAGTAACGAAGCAAATGACTTGATTATCGAAAGGTTAGACAACTGATCCACATTCTTTTTCTAAACAGAATAACTATGACTTAAAGAAAGGGAGTTTTCGACCCATATCTGGCAGAACCATCCGCCGGGAATCGAAGCACGCCTATACGAAAACCCCAGTTTGTCTGCAGTGGTGTCTGGAACGTCGTGATTGGACACCTGAAGACTGGAAGGTGGTTTTGTGGTCTGACGAATCACAATACATGTTTTGTTTTTGCCGGGAACTGTATGAAGCAATGGATCCAGGATACCTTATCAAGATATCTCAAGGTTTTGGTGGTAGTGCTTTTGTATGAAGCTTCCGCTTGTTTGGAAATATTTACCTGATATTAATGGAAGATCGGATGCATTCCGTGGACTATCTAAACATAGCTGCGACCAAATCTATCCAAGACAGCTTTTTCATGGACGACAGTGCTACTGTTCATCGCGTAAAGATGGTTCAGCAGTGGTTCAGTAAGGGCGAAGACGACTTTCGTAATTTACATCAGAGCCCAGATCTCAATGTCATAGAGAATGCTTGGGACATTCGAAACAACATATGCTGCAGTAAGATCTCCTTCCAACAAATCTGCGAGGAGTAAATGATGGTCTGGTGAACTATCATTGAAGTGCTTCAACACCTTCCTGACTATGCTAACCCGCATACATGCCATAATAAAGAAGGTCCAATGAAATATTAAATAGACATTTCTAATTCAATGGCTAGAGTATGTTTAAGGAACTCTTGAATTCAAATCTTACTCTTTATCAAGGCTAGCGTGTGCATTCTTGGCAAGCGCGTTTTTTGTACACGTTTTCTCAACTAATCTCAGCTGATTCATCACTTGTGAAAAGATAATGAATCAGAAGCTATAACGTTATCATTGGAGGAGGGTAAATTAATGGCTGCGAACAAGGAAGAAGACAAGCGTTGATGCCCCTGTTTACTTTAATCTGGAACAAGGAAATTAGATTGGGTGTTGTTCTTCTAGGTTGTTGCGTTTTTTTAAAAATTCAAATCCATTTTAATAAGCCCAACGACTTTGCGTGATTAATGTAAGGCCATAATTACGTAATCTCTATCGGAAGTGATGAAATTTCGCAGCACTTCCTTCCGGCAAGAGGAGGGATCGTTAATTTTGCATTCTCATAAAAAATTGTAGGGATCAGATTTCTCAAAAGATTGAATAAAATATTCATCAATACTGATTCTATTAAAACTGAAGCTCTCTCTATGAGGGTCAGTATACAAAAACCGTTAGAGGATATAAGAGGTTTAGGAAACGGAAACGTATTGTATTAATTATTACTTGCTAATTACTATGAAAATTAAATTAAAACGATTCTATTTTCTCTGCTATCACTCTTTTCATTTGGATTTTTTCTTCGTTGCTGTTCATTTGGTCACTGGTTTCCCTTGTCCTTAGACAAACCATTGAGGTCAAAGCCAAGAACTGGCTTTCATTAAGTGCAACAGAACAAATCAAGAAGTGTTAAAGTGGAGAGCAGATTACGACTATGGCCGCTCGGGCATTATGGGGACCCCCTTTTACGTCCACCCCCGAAAATTGGATGCCACAATCTGGAAAAACCTCAGAGATAGGAAACTGGTGGAATTGGAAGAGAGAAAACAAAAACAGTCGATCGATTTCATTCACTTTTTTTTTTAACTTCATCTTCCAGCGTCACGTAAAAGCTTTCTATTCAATCAGGATTTTGTTTTAATTATTCAAGGAATAAATATTATCCTGTTTAATATGATTTAACTTGCGGCATTGACTTCATTTTTAATTTGAACATATACGAATCGATGTCCAAACTGACTACCATATTATTAACTTAACATTTAAAATTGACAATAATAAAATAGTAAAAAGAGACCATCCGAAATGACTGAAAAGTATTTGTACAATGTTTTTATTTGTATAAAGAATTTTTAAGAGCAGTTCATTACCCCCTACCCCGTTCCCGCGTTTTTATTTTAATATTTTTGTCTGTCTATGTTTATAAATATTTATTTTATAAAATATGTTAATATAGAAAATATTTATACAGGTTCTCAAACTTTTATGGCCAGACTCTAAAATGACTATTTTTCAGATAGAAACCAGTGATCGATAATGCACATTTCAGATACCATGAAACACAATAATACGTGCGAGGAACGTTTTTGTAAATTGCTTTTTTTCCGAACAATAAATTTATTTATCCATGAACAACTTACACTTTATAGAAACAACAATTATCGCCGGATCTCACTGCTCTGGCTTTCTTCCTGAGGGAGCACATCATGTTGTCGATGTATAAAACTTCAGTAGAATCTGATACTCTACTTCCTGCCTGTGTACAAATTGCCTATCTGGTTGAACAACAGACTCCAAAGAGACATGTGGTAAAATATCATGCGCCGTTGTAATGCTGGTGGTCGCAAATTTGAACACTTGCTCTGAGCTGTAAGTTGTTGCCATGTTGTCATTATGAGCTGTAAGTTGTTGCCATGTTGTCACTATGAGCTGTAAGTTGGTTATGAATAAATAAATTGTTATTTGTTCTGAAAACGAAAGCAGCTTACAAAAAGTTCCTCACACGTATTACTCGTTCATGATCTTGTGGTGCATGAAATATGCATTTCCGACCAGTGGTTCCCTATCTCAAAACACTCAGTTTACAGTCCTCTCCCGTCTGTAGAATTTTGATCCTAAAGGTTTTTTGACATTGATCTTTTAATTTACTAAATTTATAATACCAATTTTAATACACTTAGAAACTTGAAAAATTTTTCTAATTTATGTACTAAAGTGGCATATTGAAACAAGTTAAAAACTACCTTAGCTAATGTAAGAGATCTACTAAAAATTCTTTACGTTGGGGAGAAATAATCTATATTATATTATCTGTTTCTCCAACAATCAAATTTATTACAAAATTTGGATAAAAAAACCAACATTTATTAAAAAATAACATAAAAAAATAAAATGATTTAAAAGAATCCAACCCCTTCCCTGTTGACAATGCAACTAACCCATCTCCCAATCTACATACTAATTTTTCAAATCCATTTTAAAATTAATTATTTATAAATTCATAAGGGCTTAACAAACTGATATCCACATTCTCGAAAGTTGACTGAAAATCCAAATGATTAAAAGCAAAGAGAATGTTTTTGATATCTTACAAACATTGCTCTTATGTTACATGCATTTATCATAGCTTAACGTTTTCGAGAGGTCAACTCTCATCCTCAGAAGCTGGTGAAGATGAGAGTTGACCTCTCGAAAACTTTAAAGCTATGATAATGCATGTAACATAAGGGCAATGTTTGTAAGATATCAAAAACATTCTCTTTGCTTTTGATCATTTGGATTTTCAGTCAAATTTCGAGAATGTGGATATCAGTTTGTTAAGCCCTTATGAATTTATAAATAATTAATTTTAAAATGGATTTGAAAAATTAGTATGTAGATTGGGAGATGGGTTAGTTGCATTGTCAACAGGGAAGAGGTTGGATTCTTTTAAATCATTTTATTTTTTTATATTTTATTGGGTTTTTTCCTAAATTTTGTAATAAATTTGATTGTTGGAGAAACAGATAATATAATGTAAGAGATCATCAGCAGCAAAGTTTATTTAACCCTTTGTTGTGTGAGTTAGTTTATTTTGATTTTCAAAATTTTAATTATAGAATTATTATTCTTAGCATGCCTCATAAAGTCTATTTTATAAATTTATCCTAACTCTTATTGCAATTTGTCATATTCGAGCGTATTTGTTTAAAAAGACCATATCCAACATTTTGTATAGAAATTTGATAAATATGGTTAAAATAGGAGCATGAACATAATATAAACACAACATGGTTCCCCCCCCCCCCCCTCATTGAACATTTCAGATACCGTGAAACTCGTTAAAACAATTCTCTTTAGCATTTAGACACAAATATGAGATGGTATCAAAAAGTTCCCGGACTAGCGGGAAGAATACGGCTTCTTCTTGGTTTACCAAATCGATTGTCCCTCTCACATTTTTAACATACTTTGATATTGCTGGCTTAAATTTGGTATGTAGGTTGTTAAGAACATGTCCTATTTCGTTATTTAGTTTAGCTTTGATTGGTTCTACTGGGGTCGGAATTACAGGAGTCCATCTGATCAATATGGTACGTAGGTATATACAGGGTGACCCAAACTTATCCAGCATAATTGTTTAGAAATATTGTATGGTTCAAATGAAACAAAAAATGTCCTATAAACATTACATCTAGTTTCGTTCGTGTGTGAGATATCGACGTTTGTCTATTTTCTTATAGAGTTGTTAAAGCAAATAAATAAAACACTTGAGAGTGCAGATCACTTTTATTCTGCATACTGACAGAACATCACATTGAACTACAAAACAAAACTAAAATGATACAAGGAATAATAAGAAGAAGAAAGTAACAAATCAATGTCGAGGAAGCCCCTCAAAATGGTTGCCCCCAGCTCCATTGCACTGGCTACATCTTCGGACAACTGAGCTGGTAGCTGCCACAATCTGGTTGGGTTTAATTGCTCGACTACAAGCTTCAATGGATGCAATGAGCTCAAGATAGGCCTGTTGATCCCTTCCACGTCTGAACGATCCTGTCTCCCTTAGAACTTGGTGTACCCTCGAAAACACCTCCCGATGTGGATGGCGCCTATGAGGAAATGCATCCGCGTACAACCTGCTGGCTTCTGCAGCGTTACCAGCAGCAAGCCCACAGTAAAAATGAATGTCCGCATATTCTTCATTTATGAAAACAAACGGCATAATGAATTTCGACGTTGTGTTGCACAATAAGAGCAACTGCTCAAATCAACCGCCAAGTCAATAAAATAGCTTTCACATATGTTATAAATACGATGATTCCTCTCCCTGTTTGGCATATGCAAAACAGGAAGTAGTACATTTAAGAATAAATACGTAAACCTATGTTTTTCTAGGAAAAGACTCTAAATAAATGAAAATAGACAAACGTCGATATCTCACACACACAATGGAAACTAGATGTTTATAGGACATTTTTTTCCCATTTGAATCATACAATGTTCCTAAACAATTATGCCGGATAAGTTTGGGTCACTCTGTAAAGGAATGAAAGTTGGTATGCAGATATCTCTAGGCAAGATCTACATTATTATAATTTTGGGCCCGATTGTATCTGTGTGGTCAAATTTGTGAGGCTAGTAGTCAGGTTAATAGTTCCTAAAGACTATTAACGTTTTTCAAATGGCAAGGTATAGCATGCGAAATATCATTCGATCGGAAATGATGAGAAATGATAGAAGAGAGAGTTATTTTCCATTTTCTAAGTACAGTCTGCTCTCGCTATAATGAACGACAAGGGATTGTAGTATTTGTTCGTTATATCGAGCGTTTTTATACTGAGAGGACCCATTTCACACGAAAATTTAAAGATTTGAATGTACACCTATAACATATACAATAAAACCTGTCTATAACGAGCAAAAGTGATCGTTAAGGTCAGGTGGTCGTTATATACAGGTTCAACCAAAGTCAACAAACATGATTAAAAACAGACGTGTATTTCTTTATAAATTTCTAAATTATTTTGTTTTCACTTTCTTGTCTTCCTGGTGACAAATCTTCAAAATGTTTATCGAGCACATCCAGGTTGATTCCATAAAGCCCGACCAGATGCCAACAAGTCACGTGGTACGGTCGAACCGTTCCCAAATGGGCAAATCTGTGCGATTGTGCTTTTAGACATCTCTGATGATGATTACTCAAAGCTGAAACTACATCCTGTAACTACTATTATGATTAAAACTATTTGATTATCCTGACAGCTAAGAGTTGAATTTCGTCCGCCATTTTGATTCCACTCGACCGGTCGCACACAATATGCAAGACGGTCGTTATTTTTAGACAGGATTCGCAACGCTCTCCGGTTGTTAGACATAGTAAACAATATCAATAGGCTAAAAGAACCAGTGGTTGCATTTGTGTATCTCTTTACTCTGACTGGTTGATTACGGAGAATAATGTTGTGGTAAACTTGGTTGCGTAAGTGATGGTTATAGACAGGTTTTTTAGTTTAGGTTTAGATGCATAGGGGATCGAAATTGCTGGCCGCTGGTCGTTAAGCTAACAGATTTCCCATGCAACTTTCTGCGGGACCAAGCAAACGTGGTCGTTAAACTCAGGTGGTCGTTAGCACAGGTTTTACTGTATAGTTAAACCGTAACATCTAAAGCCTTGAGTGGAATGATCGATTAACAGAGAAAGGGGAGGTAATTCTCACACATGGCTTAATTTCCTACTTCCCCATCCGGGATTATTACCCTTAATCCGCATTATTTTTAAGTGTCGATCAATCCACTCAGGGCTCTAGATCTTACGGTTTGGCTGTACATTTCAATTGTGACGGTCTAGTAGCCCTCACATATTTCTTGTTCCAAATTAATATATTTTCTTTCAGCCCTTCTGGCTAATTTCATGTGTTAACTGCAATTATTTATTTTTACTTGTTTAGTAACGCAAAGTTTTTAAAAGACATTGTTTTAACGCATTATTATTGTTAATAATTGTAGAGTGTTTCTCCAATACGCCTAGAGAGAAAGCCTGCTCACGGAAAAATTATACATTGTTACATCACCTACGGTAGGACAATTTCGGGCTTATGATTGGTTGAAATATGATTAACAATACCCTACCGTAGGTGATGTAACAATGTATGACGTTTTCGCGCTCAGGCGTTGAGTAGAGGCAACATCCAACGCCACCTAAAAAACAAAGCCTTCTCACTGCCTGTGGGCTGCGTCATCAAACCAGGGCTGACAATCCAACTTTCATTGTTTACAACAAACGAAAAAACGCTGATTACAACAGGTGCTTTTTCATTTGTTGTAAACAATGAAAGTTGGATTGTCAGCCCTGGTGTGATGACGCAGTGACCAGGCTTTGTTTTTTAGGTGGCGTTGCAACACCTCCTTGAAAGAAAGCCTCACAACTGAAAAGTCATGCATTGTTACATCATCATAAGTCGACCAAATTTAGGGCTTATTATTGGTAGAAATACGATCAACAATGGTCGAATTATGATGATGTAACAATTTTTGGAAAACCCTTAATTTCCAGGATTACATTTGAAGATTCTTATTTCAACGAAACTATCCAAAAAACCTCTCCTGTTCCCAGGAGGTTTAGTGTGTCATTTGAGTTGTTGAGAGCATTGTCTCGATCTTAAGAGTGATAGAACTGACCAAATAATGTAGACTTTCAAAAAAATATGCTTGTACATGAGATAACGAGGATTTTTTAAATAAAAAATTTAATTGAAATTGTATAAAGTATGAAATTTTAAGTAGATAGTTTTACGTCCTCCACCCCTTCATAGAAATAAACGTTTCCGACAGAATATTTTCCTATAAAATTTCAGATGTAGCCTTTCTTCTTCTACTTCCGCGCTCAGGTTCATCTTTAAACTTATAAAATCCTTAACATGAGGTTGAGCCGAAGCCGGGGCGTCTCCAATCGTTTCCATTTCAAACCCTGAGGAAAATGGTCTGGACTTGAGCGTATTCTCGCCTATGGTTACGTGGCAACTCTCCAACACTATTACGGGGACCGCATCTCTTAGGCCAATGGCTTGCAAGCCGAACCCTTTAATGCCCACTTAATGCCCCTCCGATGCTACACGAGCTGCTGTCCATTGGAGGCGCTGCTACTACTACTACTGCTGCTGCTGCTGCTTGCTGTCTTCTCTCGCTCAGGTAAAAGCAACGACTCGGCCGCCTCCCCGAGGAGAAAACCCATTTGTCCGTAAACAGGTTTCGACTCTTTTCCACATCCCCACCCCAGCAAAATAACACTCCAGAATTACACCATAAAAACCACAATGGTGGTGTCAATTCGTTCGTTGCTAATATTTTCGCCAATTTCACCCATCGATTCCTTCGTCGATTTCTTTTTTTCTTCTTTTTTTAATATTTACAAACGGTTTAATCTACTCACCGATATTGGGGAATATAATGATTTGATTTGAATTTAAATGTTGAACATACAACAGCAAGACTATAACAGTTTATCGGTTATGGATTTTTTTTTCATTTTATTGAGATATAAAATTATAAAAAATATTTCAGGTGAAATGCTTACAAAATAGCGAGGATGATGTGGGGCCCCATTTAAACACACTGCCCAGTGAATATGAAAAATTTATGAACTATATGTAAATTTGTTTTAATCGTTTTCATGCAAAAGAGCTTGAGGCCACATGATTCAAGCGTATGTTTATTAAAAAGGGAATTGAGTGAGTTTAATCATAGAACTTGATCAGAATGGGGGAGCAGAAGGACCTAACTGATTTCGAAAAGGGACTTATTGTTGGTGCTAGCTATTGAAACAACTAAGCAGCTGAATCGATTCTCAAAAGATGTAATATCCAGAGTATTCAATCGTTAGAAAATTAATCCAGTCTTAAATAATAATAATTATTAACTGGAGATGCCTCTCCAAGCATAGGTAATGATTTTTCAATTGAAAAATGGAAGGAAAAATTCTGCGACCCGGATTCGAACCAGGAACCTCGACTATCATGGCCGATGCCTCTACCAATTGGGCTATCGCAGACACCACGGACAGCCAAGCTGTCTCAAGGTGTCTTAAAGACAACCAAGTTGTCACGGTTGAAAGCCCAATGGGAGACGGGAACCTGGCCCGCAGATCGAGAACATCAACTTTCTGATGGTTTGGAGTGGAGAAATTCTCGATCTGCTGATAATCATTGTATGGAAGTAGCTCCCTGATATTTATTGAAGGCGGATGCGGTCCACATATGCGGGAAATAGCTCCCTGATATTTATTGAAGGGAAATGTATTCCCTGAACATTGTGCCGACCAAGTCCATCCTACAATGCTACATTTTTATTCTGTATGCGATAGCTTCTTCATGGATGACAATGCTGCAGTTCATAGCGCTTCATTTACTGTGATCGCCCCATATCCGATACCAAGATTCTCTTCCAACAAATTTGCGATTAGTCCTGGAATGTCTGATGTACGTCGGGTCTTCCGTAGACTTACAAGCGCTTCTTCATCTTCTTATTGGCTCTATACCAGTCCGCATCGATGTTGTAATCGGGCCAAAGAGGGTCCATTGAATATTAAAGGGTGTATGTGATCTTCTCACAATTGCTGATGCTTCGCCAAGACGAAAGACATCTTCTTATACGAGGCTGAGGTAAGCTAAGGTTCGAAAATGAAACGAACCTTAACAAAACTGATTCTTGACAAAACAGAAATGGCATTTCTCAATGAAATCTTCACTTTTCTTAATGCACTTGCCACCTACTTGGAAGTACCTGGATTCCAGCAAAATAAAAGGTTTTGTCGCGTCCTTGCAACCACTCGGCATCTCTTTCTTCACGTGGCCGGTCTTCTGTCTTGATGTGTTTACCCTTAAACTTTGATTTCTCCATGAGATAGCAGTCCTCGCAGCTTGCACCGAACAGAGCTTTATTTTGGACTCCGGCATGCACATTTGGAATAAGTTTCTCGCCATTTTCGAAGCTGCCAGGGTGTAATTATTACGTCAACGAAAGCGTATGAGACAAAAAGCATTCACTAGAGAAAGAGCGCTACAGGGTGGTGTAGTATTCAGGTTCCTTATTACTACCGGGTATCTTTTTATATGCATTTTCTCTTAACATATCCATCCTTACCTATTTTATAAGATATCGGAGGATTGTTTGCATTTTTTTAAAAACTTATTTTCGGCATAATTTGAAACGGCAGTGGATCAATCCTTTATTAATGATCACCAGAGTCCTTCAAAGCCATATTACTATTAAGCGATTTTATTCGTAATTTTCAAGTATCCCTCAATTCATGTGATTTTAGATGCTACTGCTCAGAGAATTCTCATAATATAGAAGGAATGGAGCCTATTTCTTTAATACTTTCTTTCGTGAATGAAATGGCTCTAGCCTGTCTAACGAACGGAAAGCAAAGATGTCCACAGGGGAAGCAAAATCCTCGTCACCCAAGGTTAGCCCTTAGTTCCAAATATACTAGCCAGGAAAAAATGGCAATAGATTTAGGGCTTAAAGAGGTGAAGAGTGAACCCATTTCCCCAAACCGCTTTTAGATCCCCTTTTATTTGCCATTGGCCGGGGCGCTGGAAAGTAATTTACCACTCGTTGGATTAAACTCAGAAGCCCCCGGCGATGAGTTCACAGGAAACAAGTTCATGAGTTCATTGTGAAAAGATTTATTCTAAGAAAATACGAAAAACATGAAGCAGCTCTCAAGTGATTACTCTTATTGCCTTTGGATTCATTCCGAGTCCCTTTAAAACAGCTACCGCTAATCGTGGAGCTTATGGAGGAAAAGTTCATAACATTCTTTTATGAGTTATCGATTTTTTTTTTTTGATTAAAGCTAACCAGTGCGTTTTTGATGCTCGCCCTAGGTGTACAATATTTTCAATAAAAATTATTCATCAATAAAAACAGAAAAGAAAATAGAGAGGCTAAAAATTACTAATAACCTAACATGATAAGAAATAATTACTGCTATGCAAATAAGCGCGTCATGTGACGAAAAAGTGATCAAGGCGGGAATTGAGACATCTAACTGAAGCAATATGGGCGCTTTATGCATTATAACTGTCATATATCGCGCAGTGGCGAAGAGAAACGGAGCTCTTTCGGGATTACATTATCTGCTTTATGACGACTTTAAGGTATACTTGCCTACAGCCAAAAAAATCAAACATTTGGAGATAACACTGTGAATGAATGCACCGCCAGGCAGAAGAGATTGGTCGGGAGATCTGTCCGTTTGTGATGAACTCCGAAATGGGCGCCCGAGTCGCCAAGTGGTGCGCTACGAGCGGCTAGCAACGGCCCAAACAATCAATGCAGCTGTTGAAACATGTGCAACAAGCACTGAAGCAGAAGCAACCAGAATTGGCTAATCGCAAGAGGGTACTACTCCTTCACGGGAATGTCGGACCGAAACAGACGCAGACGGCCAAGGAAAACATACAGCGACTTGGCTGGACTTGGATTCGTAGCAGGCACTCACGGACTTCTTTGCGTCCAAGAACCCCGCTTTTTACCACAAGGGTATTGAGCAGCTGGAAGAACTTTGGCGTAAGGTACTGGATGCCGATGGGGATTATCTAGTATCTAGTACACCTACTCCTACGAGGGAGTTTTGCGCCATCCTTGAAACCGAAACTGGAGTAACTCCGCAGAAGCAGGACAGCAAAAAAACTTCCGTTTCCTGCCTTGAAATGTGCAAACACTACTACAAGCTTTTTTGCTGCCCTGCTTCTGAATATCGACTGCTACGAGATGACAGTAGCAGCCGGGACCGACGGCTTAACGTGCCCTCCGAAGCACGGGGGGTTTCATGATGGAAGAGCCGCTGGCGGACAAACAAACCAGTGTCTGTACCAACTGCTGGAAAACCAGCTATGGTCACTTGGCAAATGGGTCAGACTAAAGTCCTCCAACAGCCGTGCCCCAAATAGCTGTCCCGCCAGCAGTGGCCCTCAAGCCCTGGCCGTCACCCAGCCAGCAGCTGGCCGCGCCTGAAGTTGCTGAACTCCATCGATTGGCAAGCCAACCGACGAGACAACCAGGCCACGGCCACCCCCTGCCGATGGGGATTACTTTGAGGACTTAAATGTATGTGTCTGTTGCTATGTACCTTTTTGTTTGTGATTTAGAAAAACGGCCAGAACTTTTCTTGTTGCCTTGTACGCAAAACTCCAAAAGTCGAAATTGTCGACCACCTAAACTAAATCATTTATATTTCTGTTTCCAAATTTATTTCAGTTATAATCAGATCAACCTGAAGATTAGTTCGAATGACTGCCTCCTAAACTGCGATATAATTAAAACTTGCCACCCATATGATAGCTCCTTGCCATAAAGCAAGGTTTGTGCATGGGGAAAACTATTGAAACATCCTTTAGACAGCAAGAAACCAGCAATAAGTTTCATAAGTAAAGCGTTAAGACATCACTCAAGATCAGATATCAAAAAAGTAGATCGCAGAGAAAAGCTCAGCGACTTTATACGTGGTACTGTCTTTGGATGACAAATCAGCTTGTGAGAGTTCAGTGGATAATGCCAGTGTAAAATGGAAACGTGAAGAACGAAAGTAAAGCTTTTACCATTTATGCGACTTTTATTCGTAATGGACAAATAGCTCAAGTATCACTCCAGAATGAATACCAATTAATTTTTAATCTTTGGTTCTTCAACTGACAGATACAGAGATTGAGGCAGTTAAAATTGAACGATTTCGACCTCCAGCTTCTCTTCGAGATACAACTCCTCCAAGATTTTTCTTGGTGATAATTGGGTCTGTTGAAAATAGGCCGAGTTGACTTTAACGTCTTTACGATGTCTGTGTTATGGATAAGCGAGT
Source organism: Rhysida immarginata (assembly GCA_023313115.1). Classification (NCBI taxonomy): domain Eukaryota; kingdom Metazoa; phylum Arthropoda; class Chilopoda; order Scolopendromorpha; family Scolopendridae; genus Rhysida; species Rhysida immarginata. The sequence continues at coordinate 912,299 of JAHWFO010088925.1, forward strand.
TGTGTTTCTGGTTTGTTATTCACTGAGACTTCTGTTCTGATGTCTGCAGGGTATCTAGCAAAATGATTTTGTAAAATTCCCTGACTTTTCCCGGTTGATCAAGTAATTTTCCCTGACCAGCGACCATGATACGATTGGTCTGAATATATGACATAATGCCACAGGACAAATGCCCAGACAAAATGTAACCGGACTGGCAAGGGGGACCTTTGAATACATATGGGACCCTTTTGAAGCTAATTAGGTTGTACATGGAGCAGCCACGAAATGTCCAACTTGACACGAAATGCTCTTTTCGACAGAAAGGAATTAATCAAAGCAATCAGATTGATCGGATAACCACAAGTAACAAAGAACGTCTGACTTTACGCATGTCGCCCTTTCTTGGAACATAATTAATCGGACCTCTACTGTAAAAAAAATAAGGATTAAAATTAAAAAATCTAGACAATCCCACTATACAAAATGTTTCTAAAGGTAGTTACCAAACGGTTATACACAGCTAGGGACACCAAAACAGTGTTTACCATAGCATGGGGGTTGAAAGTGATGTAATGTGCAAATGAAAAAAATAAACGTAATATCCGTTAGTTCATTGACACGCAAAAATATCGCTTATTAAAGCTCCTCAAATTTCGATACTTGCATTACATCGTCGCAACATTGACTGCAGTGTGTTCCCAAAGAGTCCTGACACATCACGGACTTCTTTGCTGACGACTGCACTGCTATGCGGGCAACCAGCTCTTCAATGATAACAGCGTTGCCAACTCAAAAAAAATGTTCACGCTAAAACGAATTAAAAATCCGCTAGATTCTATTGTAATTTTTAGCGGAATTTTGCATAAATTAAGTGTAAACTCTGCTAAATCTAGCGGAAAATCCACTAAGTTGGCAACAAATGATAAGTGTGCTTTAGACAAGTGCCTTCATGTCAACCCACAAGAAGAAGTCAAGGGAAATAAGATCGGCGACCTGGAAGGCTATGCAACTGGTCCACCTTTACCTATCCAACAATTGCAGAACGTGTCATTAAGATGGTCACGCACGGCATGGGTGAAGTGTGCGAGCGACCCATCATTTTGGAACCACGTATGTCTCAGAATATCCAGCGGTACATTCTCCAGGAGCTCTGGCAGCACATCAACGATAAAGTTAAGGTAGTTATGTCCACTGAAACGAACTGGCAGAATGTATGGGCCAACCAAAATATCACTTCTCTCTCCCATAGCCGGATAATGCTATGGTAACAACCGTTTGTTTTGGTGTCCCCTAACCGTGTGTAACGTTTGGTAGCAACCTTTAGAAACACCCTGTATACTTCGATGCCGTCTTTAAGTTATCTGTAATCAGTTCTTCAAATCTGTAAAATAACGTTATTGCCAAAATGGATAAGCACGAACTCCCGATGTTTTTAAATGAAGGTAGGAGGGGGAGAAAAGAGCAACCATAATTCATATTACTAGTAAAAAGCAAATATTTTATTTGGGTGTTAAAGAATACAGAAACATCCTTTCTTACATTTCCATCAAAGAAACAATAATCATCAATTAAATCAAAATTCCACGGTTACAAGTTGACTGCATTCTCTAAAACAAAGCAGTCTCCTAATTCCGGAAACTTCGCCAAAGAGAGTGTCTTCGGAAAAAGTTTACGAAATACTCCCACATGAACATCCAAACTCCCATGCCATTCTGCCACTCAAGGTCACAAAGAATCACTCAAGGTGAGGTCACTTAATGAGCCTTCCAACGGTGTGCTTCACTGCAATTCAAATGTGTTAGAAACCTCAGCCAACCCTGGCCAGCCCAACCTGACCTTTCTCTCCCATTTTCTCAAAATCTTTCAAGGGGAAGAGTGTGCTTGAAAATTGTTTTTAGACTAATATGGTGTTCCTCTACAGGGTAGCAATCGGAAATTTTTCTCTATCTTTAATAGTTTCCGAGTTAGCAAATGAATTCTCCGCAAATAAATTATACAAAAAACAGTTACAATTACGATACAATTTAATACGTAATCCCGCTTTATACAAAACAGAGAAAATAAACATGAAAGTGCATCGACAAACTCATCAGCAAACATAAATGGTTCTAAAACTTAAGAAAGTGACAACCCTCCAGAAGAATGGTAACCAGAAGAAACGATTCATAAGTCTGCCATATAACAGACAACTTCTAAAAGGCCTTGGACGAATATATAAAAAATATGAATTGACAATTGCCCACAGAAGCAATCATACCATCAAGAAGTTGCTAGCATCGACTAAAGGGGTCAATGAACTTAAATGTAGGACTTGCAAACTCCAATATATGGGATAATGTCGGAGAAGAATGGAAACCAGGATTCAAGAACATTTCAGCTATGTTAAGAATTATAAACACGAGATGTCAGGCTATGTCCAACACATCCTGACAAGTGGACACAAAGCAGATAAATGTAACCTCAAGATTCTCCATACAACGGAGGATTATAGAAGTCTTAATTTTTTGGAATTCTGGAAGATTTCCAAACACCTTCCAGACGACCTTATGAATCAAGACAGAGGTCCTATAAATTTATCAGATTGGACGGGTCTGCTTAATTGTATCAGATCCGCTTTATACTTTTCTCTCTTTGGTCCTTGTAAAGCTGTTGCTATGTAAATATAACAGCAATTATCTGCCCTATCCCTTTAAAATGAACAAGATAATCATTAATCATATCTTTCAGGAATGTTTATCTAAATAAATAAATAAATAAATAAAATAGTTCTGGATAAGAGGTCTATTTTGTATTCAATCAAAATTTTGAAATACATAAATAAAATAGCATTTATTGACCAAAGTTACTTTGTTCCTCTTCTAAGAAAAGCCATGCATATGCCATAAATAATGCCATGGAATTATTACCTACATTCTAAATTCTCCCCTACAGTATTAAATCAGACCAAAAGTACCGACGCGGTTAGCATGAGCTGCTTAATTTCATTGTAACTCTGCAAGAAGCTTTTATTCGAATATGAATTGCTGTTATAAAGAACTTTCTTCTCTTCATATCTCTCAGTTTTATTCTCCATTTTCTTTACATTTATCTCAATCTTTGCTTGTGCTCATAACGTGCCTTATTTGCAGTGCCGCTGGAAACATTAAAACCAACCTGTTCGTTCACGTGTGTCTATATGCAACGGCGAACGAAATTTCCTCGACGGCATTCTTACTTTCCAAATTGATCCACTAGTTCCAATAACGAAACGGTGGGAGAGCTTGAGAAATAACGGAAAGGAAAGGCTATTTCGAGAAAGTCGCAGCAAGTTTCCATCAACCGAGAATATTAAAAAGATCACTAAGGCTTTAACACATTTATATTTATATTCAGGGAACCTAAACACGCGCAACTTGCGTCATAGCTACGAGAATTCCGAAGAGAACGTTATCAGTGCGGGGTTGTTAGCCTAAAGAGAAAGAGAGAGAGAGAGAGAGACAGAGAGAAAGAGAGACGTCGCTGTCAGTGATAAATAGGCGAAGACCATTTTCTTTTCTTTTCTCCCTTTTCCATCCTTCCTTTCTCCCCCTCCACCTCCTGAAAGTGAGATTCAGATTTATGGCCATGAACCTGTGTCTCACTCAAAAGCTTTCAGCCTAATGCATGAAGAGAGGAGCTTAGGAAACACAACACGGAAGAGATGCGACGAGATAAAGGGATAAGGGTTATAAAAATATTCATTGAGGAAAATATGGAATAATATATTTATCAAAAAATACATGAAATAATAATAATAAAACTTAGACTTTTTTTAATAATTTCAATAGCAAATCATACGTTTAGACAACACTATTTTGTTTCAATATCTTCCGTCCATAAAAAGTGATTTCTTTATGTTTTTAGGTATGCTGAACACATATCTAAAACCCAAAGAATCTGTCATTCACATTTTTCCGGCAAAACTCAAAATTTTACATTTTATGTAAGGAAAACGCTCCCAATTCTTCCTTCGGCATTACAGTCTGAGATAGCCCCAGGCCTGATTCAAATCGTTAGAAATTCAGCCTAGCAGGTGATTGGCCTGTTATGACTTAAGTCTGTTTTCTTTTAGCGACTTAAAAAAGTACGATGCGTTTCTCAAGCGCGCTAGGTCGTTTTACATTTAGCGATTTTCAGGCGTTATCCCGACTCTGATCTGATCTGACTGATCGAGTCCCTTCTTGGTCCTCAAATCCACACTCTCCTTGTAGATTACAACTTTCACTGAAAAGCTGGATAGACTAGAAAGAAGATCGTGTGGAGCATTTGGGATTATGTACACAAAATGTTTTAGGCAACAAACGATCGCCCAACGACTGCGGGATTGTGGAAGAGTTGCTGAACGATTTTTGATAGCTTTCGCATTCATACCTGGATTTCTTTCCGTCAAACCTTGGAGCAGGGTTTCATGAAGATATTTCTGAACGGAGAAAAGGTATAGTGGAAAATGGATTCTGATTCGTTTCTATTTAAGTACGAGTGTTTATACCCTTAATGAACATTTTAATCGGTGTTTCGAGAAGCTAAAGAACATGAAATTAGATTTTTTCATGTTGCTTTTTTTATTAGTTGCTTTTCAAACCCGCTTATCCATTAGGGTTGCAGGGGCAGCAGCCCTATGGAGAATCTCGCTATTTTCACCCGTCAGGCACATATCTTTACTGGTAATATCCAAATGATTCGAACTCAGATTCTCCATGTAGTCTAGCCATCTGTTCTAGGCCGAGCTTTGGTCGCTTATCTACCAGCTTGGAAAATATCTAACTTTGGAAGACCAGCAATGCAGAAAAGTAATAGCTCAACACCTAAAGACCTTTATTGTGCTGCTCTGCACTCTATCTAGTAGGGTCACCTCTCAGGATTCTCTTGTACTGTGATCGTACTCTTTCGGTTTTATCCAAGATTCTGACCATAGGTGAGAATGGAGACCAATATAGATTTGAGGATAGACAGCTTTGGCTTTGTTTCCTAGCTCACGTCTAACAGAGCATGCTGTACAATAATTTTATGTTAATGGACACATCGAGCATCCAGTTCTCTATCCTGCCGCCCATCACTCGTAAATTCAGTCCCGAGATATTTGAGCTTTTCCACCAATTTCATTTGGGCTTCCTTAACATAGAGAATACACTGAGTAGTTTATCATGAAAGGACTTAACCACACATAGTTCTTTCCTAGCCTCTTTAAAATTTGGCTGCAAACTAATCTAGCGCATGTTGAAGTTCAGTGCAAGAAAACCCAAGCAGGACAAGATGGCTAAGCAAATAGCATCCTCTCCCACCAAGCAGACACCCACAGTAACACGTTCATCGCCTCAGCTGTCCCTGTCTGTCCAGCCCATAAAGATAATGAACAAGAGAGTGACGGTGTATGCGCATCAGTTCTCACGGTAAGCGGTCTTGATTTAATGCCACTCATCTCAGATGTTTATTTAAAATAAAACCTTACAGATCTCAAAACTAGTGGGCGATACACCGCATGAAAAATATCGCATGCTCGGATATTTTATGAATAAAACTGGACAAGGATAAGATTTGATTTCATAAAGAAATAGAGATAACACCACCGGATTGACCGAGTAATACTATCAAATAACGTCTTGCTTTCTACTAAGTCCGCGCTTAACCCGACTCTGTTTTGTTTTTTTTTTTTTGCTCTTGCTTTCTCCAACTCCTGTAAAACCCAACAATCAGAATGGCTCTTTCCTAATGACTGCTAGGCTCACTGTTCCATGCTACTATATAATCTCTCATTTGCCTCACTTTACTCTACAGCTATGTGCCTCCGATGATGGTGATATACCGAAAAGCGTCAGGCTTAATAAACTTGCTGAAAAATAGGAAAGAAAATTTCACAGCCGGATTCGAACCGGGAATCTTTGGATCATGCTGCCAAGGTGCTAACCAAATTGCGCCACTGGACCCATCTTGAGCTATTCTTTCTTTGGGAAAGACAGTTCCAGCCTGCGGACTAGGTAACTGCTCTAACCAAGCCCAAAGGACATGTAAATAGCGCAACTGCTCTTATCGTGTTGGCGGCATGAGCTAAGGTTCCTGGTTCGAATCCAGACTATGGAATTTTTTGTCCTATTTTTCATCAATAATTTAACATCTTATGTGTGGCATATAATTAAACCGCCAAGAATCCATCTCGAGCTATTCTTTAATTAATAAACTTGGCATATCGTATCACTTCTTTGGTTCATTTTCCTTCCATGATACATGACATAATGAATATCGTTAATTTATTTAACAATTTTGTTGGCTTCAGTTTTGGATTAAGCAACCTTAAAAACAAAGTCCTTTAATGGATATATCGCATACCTTGTGGAATTGAAAGCTCGTATCACGCGTCATAACAGCATTGTCCTGACTGAAACACTTGGATTTGTTGTTGAACATGCGATTTTAGCTCCTACCAAAAACGATAGACAGAGTAGTGAATATCGTAAATCGTAGAAGTTCTTAAATTAATATATTGCTTTTCACTAAGAAAGCACTATTTGTTTCCGTATCGGCAAATATTTGAATTAAAGACCAAAGAAATTTTTTTATTAGAAGGGTATTCTTGCTAAATTTGACGTCAGTCTGATAAATGGATAATATTTCAGAATCTATTGAAATGTCAGCCTTGATTATGATCACTCTGTATATTTTAATTTTACTTACCTTAACTAATAACTCAGCCAAAGCCTACATGCAGTGTATTATATTAACTGTATATATATTATATTAACTCCATCCATACGAAGATCCATTATTTTCGATGTTCTCAGATCATTCTCTGACATAATGTTTGCCTATTCATGTATAAGCTTTTATGAGATGTGGTCTCAATATACTTACAGTAATACCAGAGGTTGAAATCGACGGTACTCTGGGATCGCGCATAAGATTTGACACATTCGACTCGGCCTTGGACGCTACTAGGCAAACTATAAACTCATTGTCGATGGTTTCTTAGGTGAACAGAACTAGTCACATTTTCTTGTGTTCGACTATAGTGCTTATCTCAACACAAGTCGATTCCTAATAACCTTAGAAAATCCTGTGTCTGAAGTCCTGATAAATGGTTTGATTCGTCTCTCCACATCGCCTCATTCCACCATTGCATTGTATATACTACAAAGTCTGTCCTTACGTAATGCAAGACGAGTTTCACGTTGACAGTGATCAGCAGCAGCCGGACCATTGTAACAATAAACATTGAGCTCCCAAACAAACGTCTTTGCGCTAGCAGTGCATCGTGCCCCTTGGTGGAAGTCCTCTCATATTTACGCCGCTTTAGAAAGAACAACTTGGTTAAGATACGTCTGCCTCTATGAATCAGGAGCAATATCAGTTTCACTTGTGTTCATGTTTATGCTCAGGCCGCTAATACCATATCACTATTATTAATGTATTTTTATTTAATGGAGGGAATAGTTTAAGGGGGTCCAGTTTAAAATAATCATTTAGTGTTGGTTTGTGTTTAAGATATTCATTAAATTAACTTTAATTAGATAAGTGTGAATTAACAAACATAATTTCTAAACTTTATAATTTGGAACTTAATTAGAAATAGAAAACTGTAAACAGCTAATGGCATATTAAAGATTTTGTAGAAGCTAATAGACACTGTGATCTACTGCGAGAAAAATCAGATTAATTAATTAGCATAGGAAATTATCTTTGAAAAGATGAAAACATAAGCGTTGATGTGATATAATTAGGAAATTTTAAAGCTTCGTTAAAATTATTTTACTAAATGGCTTCAGTAAAGTATATGATAATGAGAGAGAGAGAGAGAGAGAGAGAGAGAGAGAGAGGGAGGGAGGGAGGGAGGGAGGGAGAGTATATCATAACGAGTATAAA
>JAHWFO010088925.1:936013-965380 GCA_023313115.1 Rhysida immarginata
GAAATGAAGGGTATACGAAATGCCTACATTAATAACTAATTTGTAATCTGAAATAAATGTTGTTTTATCGCTTCGATTACTACAGTTGTACGCTGAACAAACTGCAGGCATGTTCGCGTTCTATTATAAAAGAAAAAAGGAAAAAAATCCTTTACAAAACTCAAATAAAACCACGACTTCTTGTCACTAGAAACCCAGGTAAAGCTATCTGATCCAACACGTAACTGACTTCGCCATACTAAAGAAAACATGGCGACCGAGTTTGCTGCTAGTCGCCGCGAAGGTCGCTGTTTCCAATGGGACAGCCTCTCTATGTATTCTATCTCATTGGTTTCGATAGACTCACGGACTTAGCGAGAGCTAACTCGTGTCGTAGCCACCGATAAGCCACCGTTTTCTTATCGGTAGCTACGCTCGTGTTAACTGTGGCCAGCAATGATGTGAATAAAAGAACATCATTGGTGGCCAGTGAGCTAAAAGTCAGAATCGCGACGATCATGCTATCGAAACGCTATGGAGAAGTGTCTTTGTTCAGGCGCTGTTTCACTTTCGGTTTTCGCTCTTTCTTCCTGCGCTGGATCAGCAAAGCCCATACGGACAATTACTGCAATAGTTAGTGATTAAAAGTATTTGAAATAAAAATATTAAACGCTCCTTAAAATACAAATATAAACTGCTTTATGTATAGAAGTACAAATACAAAATTCTCAATTAAAGTAAAATTAGTTAATTAATAAATTAACATTAATAAGTAATCTTCAACTTAAGTAAATTGAAAGATAAATTCAAGGAATTAAAAATTTCTATTTGCCTTTAACGAAAAGTTATTGTAATATCTTGAAGTATATTTTTTAACAAAGATATTATAGATATTTTTATGCATAATGCTGTATAATAAGCAACTGTAGAAAAGATTAAAGCAGTTGCAATTAAAGCATTTACTCACGCGGTAGAAAATATTTTTTTTCTATTTGTTGAAATTTTTTTCGCAAATGTTTTTATCATTGAAAGTTTGCGTTAGTACTTCTTTACGTGTAAGAATTTTTTTTTGTATTTTTACCTTCCTTATATTCACAGAAAACGAGAAAAAAAGTGAGTGTCGCTTTTTTTTTCAAATTATTTTTTTTCTCTGTATTGGTGCATTATATAAACCTGAAAATTTATCAGCTTGAACTTCGATGTATTATGAAATTATTTGTAAAGTTTCATTGCAAAATCTTACATCGTTTTTAAATTATTAAAATATACGTACAAGGGAAAACTTCCGCATTAACAATCCCGACAAAACATGGCGTCCAAATTTCTGTTGTCGCCTCTCTCCCTTTGGAGGCTTTCTAGCTCTAGTATGGATCATCAAGGATATTAATAAAATAACAAGGATTGCTTATGCGGGTAAATTGACGTGATTGGCTGGTGCAGATGACGTCCTCCTAGACCTTGCTTCAAAGGAAAAGTATATGAACACAGCAACAATTAACATATTCTTTTTATTTATTTGAAATTTTTGATAAAATTTATTATATAATATTGCAAAATATTACATATAATTATGTATATGTTTGATCTGATATATTAATAAATTATTTATATTTTTTTCATACCCTTTTTAAGCATATTAATTCAAAATTAGCTTAATTCATAAACTGAAAATGTCGTTTGTATTGTAATGCAAAAACCTAAAGGATCTGTGAACTATATTTTTATAAGTAGGCTTCGCATATAATGCATATTTTTTCCCGAACTAGTAATTCACTCAAATGATGTTTTTAATTGAATACTTGAAAATGTCAATACTGGAAAGAAAAAAAGGAGCGGGACCTACATGAACATGCTTAAAAATTGAAAAAATACTGACGCGACTCTTAATAAAGTGTTGATGATACATTTTCTCCAGTGATTCTTTTAAATTTAACACGTTACTGGAAAATAAATGGCCAATCTATTCGGAAAAATCAACTGAACCACAGATAAACTAGTAGCAGGTTATCCCGTTTTATTTGTAATTAGGATTTAATTTATTTGTAAAAAGTATGCGCAAATATGGTATATGCGCTAAAAAAACCCCGCCAAAATATGCAGTAAAAGCTGCATTTAAAACTTACCTGTTCAGCAGCAAATACTTGGATAAAAACGAACTGTAGTTGTAAGCAACATCCCTTCAAAAATATGCGCTAAAGTCAGAAATATGCATTTTTATGTAAAATAAAACTTAAGCTAGAAGGTCCGGAAGGGGCTAAAAGTGCTTAAAAACATCATTTGAGCGAATTACTAGTTCGGGAAAAAAATATGCATTATATGCAAATCCGAAGCCTACTTATAAAAATAAAGTGCACAGATCTTTTAAGTTTTCGCATTAAATTCAATTACTTAATGCAGACGAATGTTCTCATTTTCCTAAACATCAGGAGGGGTTGGGTGCTCGCTCAAAAATACGTTTACTTGACTTAAGGTGGGGAGAGGGGGTACTTTGCGCATTTGGCTACGTCGATGCTAGTGTCTGATATTAAATTTTAAGTACCATTATTGTTTAATTTTAAAGCACTCTTCTTTAAAAATTTTCGAGGTGGTAGTCTCCCGCTGGTAGAACTAATAAGTCGTATTGAAGATCTCGCTGGAAGTACGTCTGCTCCACTGTATTCAGTGTAATCATGGCATGATTTCAGATTGAATTTTTTAATGCGTTTTAATTTGTTCACCCAAAATTTTCAACATTTATCTTTTGGAAATGTCAAATATTTTATGGGTTGCGAGTTTTGATTTTTCTAAGTAGTTAATAAATTATATTAAACGTGGCAGCAGAACAGCGTATTCCAAGCATTTCTCCTGCGTTGCCCGCTCGTCGGGTCTAGGAGTGACGTCACAGCTAGTTTGTTTGCAAATTTCCTCGCTAGATGGTAGCATCGCATAAGCAATCCTTGTTATTTTATTATCCTTGATGGATCATGATATCACAAAAGAACAAAGACTTTGTAATCTAAGCTTATCAATGCCTCTGAATAGGAATATTCAATCTCAAGTATGCATTTTTGCAACCAGGATCGCTAATGTTCCTAGACTTTATTAGTTTAGAGATATCAATCCTATTACATTTTATAATTATGAGGATGTTTACATAAAAGCTTAAAGAATTTTATAAAAAAAATGACGCAGAATAATTTCAGAAAAAGTAATATTAATTTTTCTTTAACTTTTTTTCTAAGATGCATTCGTTAAAGGAAAGGTCAGGTAGAGCACTGAGTCTGAGAAGAGGTAGGCTGAAGAATTTCTTGTACGTATTATATTATTTCTTCATGGCATAAATGAGTTCTGGATGATCAGCTAGATTTTAGATTTTAGATATTTAGATTTTAGCCGGACTTTGTCTGAGATTTGAATGTCAGCTAGATTTTAGATTTGAGTTTTTGATAATTTTGGTAAGGGTGGAAGAAGATACTCCATCCTAGCCAAGGGTTATTAGCATAACCCAAATAACTGAATCCAAAAGTAGTCGATGTAAATCACAACAGTGTATAATGAGGTACATTAATTTTTATTATTATGGGAGCCTATGGGTACTTTTTTATTTATTTTCTTTACCCTTAGCACTTATTGTTACGCTGTCAAAAATCTTGCTGCCCAACGAGAGAACAAATCATGGAAGCGGAAAAGTCAGCTGACCATCGGGGAAGCTGGTAACAATCTAACCTTCATTGTTTCCAATAAACGGAAAACACTAATTGTTAATATCCAAGATGGAGACAATGAAGTTTGGATTATTGCTAGCACCCCGATGATTAGGTGATTTTTCTGCTTCTAGGCCTTGTTATCTCGTAGACCGCGCTCCTCCTTAATATAACGTCATAATATCAAGCATCCTCTCTCAATTTGTTCCTCTCGAGTGTTTATTGTCAATATTACCTGAATATAAACAGCTGCAAGAAAGTTAGGGTAGAGTAGCAGAAGCATGAATTGAAGGAAACCAGCCCACCTCAACTCCGCCGTAAATTTCATACCGGAAACTACGAGAATGCACTGAAACTACGAGAATGTACTATGAAATTTCTACGTCAGAATGCACTGACAGCCGCAATTGTAAAAACCAGTATTCAGCTCGTTGGTAATTAAAATACTTGAAAGGTCATGATGTTTCCATGGGCATGCATTAATTAATTAGGGCATGTCCATGGACGTGTGTCATATTTTCATAGATATCAGTTGCTGGTATTAGGACTGGTACTGATTTATCCGGAGAACTTGAATCGTCTGTTTTATTTTAGAGTATTCATTGAAATTAAGCAGGGCAGATGGTATATTTCAACAGGACAATGCGGCACATAATACGGCCAGAATTGTCCTGTAATGTTTGGAGGAGACTTCCAAGTAATTCTCTAGACCCCATTTCTCTACACATAAGTCCAATCGATCACCTTTATGTTGATGTTAATCGCCATGTTAGATCCGCGGATCCTTAATCACGTAATTTTCAGCAGCTGTCGGACGTCACGGTTCCAAATAACAGTGGGCACCTTCCAGCATCCTATTGACTCTCTCCCACTAATGTGTCTCATCTGTGAAAACGTAATGAGCTATTTTTTATTCTCTTGTTGTAGTAAATTCGATCTTAGGCAATTACATATGTTTCTTTTGTTGTGTCTGATATATCTTTGAATTCCGGTATTATTGTGTCTGCGAGAAATTTGAATTCAAAATTTCAGTGAAATCATAACTGAATTTTGTGCTCTGTTGTTACATTTTTTTCACAGAATTTGACTCTTTCGTTGAGCGCGACTTCCTGTGACCTCGAATTAGCGCGACTTCTTAAATGCTACTTATAAGAATGCGCCCTTGGTCTGTACGTTTGTCCGGCCGGCCATCCGCCGTTTTCCACGATAACTTGAAAACGGATTAACTTTTTCAAATTCTGTTTTCAGAAATATGACCATCAAAGTCTTAGCTCGGCCGTATCAACTTTTCAGAATTTTTCGTGGACCCTTCAAGTCGAATTCACGTGCTAAAACAGTGAGTGTAAAGAATTCAAAGATACCGGCATGTCATATAACAATCGATTGTCAAGAAGGAATATATTGTTACTTTCGGTTCATATTTCAAGCATTAGTGACGTCGGCGCGCGCACGTGAAATCTCTTTGTCGAAGCACGATTGCTTAACTGCTCATAATCTATAAGCTTATTATTAAGTAGCGGATAAATGGAGCTACTTATTGGTTTTATTTTACACACGATTTGCATCACCCTTCATCATTTCTACATTTTTTGAGGTAGAAGGTTGAAATTCGAAATGTAGCTTACTATTGGCATGTGTACCTTCACTATTTAGTTTGGTTTTGATTAGCCCACTAAGGTCGGAGTTTTGGGGGCGAAAATTAGAGGGGACCAAAAGGTCTAGGTGTATTTTTCATATAAAGGAGTAAGATTCGGTATGCAGATTCCTATAAGCAAGATCTCCATTATATGAAGATTTTTTTTCTCGAGGAATCCATGCCTTCGCGACTCGGTGGCGGAAATGCATCGAAAAGATGGGGACTATATTGAAAAATATTGTACCAACTCTGTCTGTAATAAAGGAGTTGTAAAAAAATATTTCCGGTTTTTATTTGACTGACCCCCTTCATAATTTCTACATTTTTTGAGGTAGAAGGTTGAAATTCGGAATGTAGCTTACTATGGGCATGTCCATTTGCACTATTTAGTTTGGTTTTGATTGGTATACGGGGGTCGGAATTGCGGGGGTGGGATTCAGAGAGGGCAACATTTCTGTGTGCTATTTAGGTACGTAAAGGCGTAAAATCCAATATCCAGATTCCTCTGGGCAAGATCTACATAACTATGAAGTTTAGGCCCAATTGTTCCAGTGGGATCGGATTTGCGGGGGTGGCAGTCACTTGGTCCTTAGAACTACGGCAATATATGGCATGTGGTATATCATACGTTCGGAAATGATGAGAAAGGAAAGAAGATACGAGGTTTTTTATATTTTTTACATATTTCGTTCGAGAAAATCAATTTATTGATTAAAAAAAACTTGGGGAGAGGTAAAAAGTACAGATAAAGGGGAAAAAATAGATGACTTGCTTTATCCTACTCTTTTTAATAAATGTATAAATGTACTTCTGCTTCACTGCTAAAATTCTTCCTTGGAATGTTTACAAGATTTTATTATTATTATGGGTTCCTATGGGTACTGTTTTATTTTCGTTCCTCGAAAAAATCTTGTTAGCCCCTTCCTCGAGGCCAACGAGATAATAAAGCCTGGAAGTGGAAAATTCAGCTGGCCATCCGGGAGCTAGCAACAATCCAACCTTCATTGTTTCCAACGAACGGTAAAACACTAATTGTTAACATCCAAGGTAGAGACATTGAAGGTTGGTTTATTGCTTGCACCGCGATGGTTAGGTGACTTTTCCGCTTCTAGGCCTTGTTTGTCACGATCTCAAATTATGTTAGGATTGGCATCGGCTAGCAGAGTGTATTCTATCCCCCCAGAGGCTAACACAATTCGTGGACAGAGAAGGAAGGAGGCGGAAAGGGGTAAATTTCATGAATATTTTAATTCTTTAGTTCTAACGTGGGGTACATGAAAATAAGACTTGAATAAATATAGGCTTTTACAATCGTGTGCTTCATCATACAATTGCAGTATTCAAGCTCGCTTCTAGTGCAATCCTCATTCAATTTGATGCAATCCTCATTCAATTTGAGGATGCCGTTCCTCGAAGGGCGTTGACCCTGTGCTGGCACTTCCGGCGGGCTTGAAAAACGTGGCGTAGCTTGGCAGTTGAGTTCCACGATAGAAGATCTGGTACTCTAATGTTGACGCGTCGACCCGATCGGGTTTGGGAGCACGACCGTTGAATCTGTAAATAACAAAACAGTTCGATATTAAACAACAACCAAACGCCGATTAGATCTTCCGACAGGTAGCCTATGCTCTTATACTTGGAAAATGATCAATGGTTAAGAACAAGTAATGGTGCTATTTTACTTAAAATGCTAAACCTATGCCCTAACGCACTCACTGGATAAGAATACCGACGAAGCCAAGCGCGACTTGAGATCTCAGCGCGGCCACAACTTGCAAAGGGGTTCTTGTCGGTTTGCGTTATCCTCTCCTCGGTCAGTCTGTTCGTCTCCTTCGACGAGGATTGAATTGGTGGCGCTGGAATGGGCGGTTGGCAGAGTCCGACGAGCTCCTCCGATTCAGGAGTAATCGTTTCGAAGCTCGATCCGGGTCTGGCCGAACCCTCGTTGCTTAGCTGTGGCTGAGCGAGATCTTTATCACTTATCTCGCTTTCGCTGTCCTCCAACTTGGGGAATTTGGTGCCCTCGGCCGCGAGGTGTGGGCTGGGCGGCGGGGCTTCCTCCTTATGCGGTTCCTCTTTGCGGATGGGGCGTGGTCCGTTTCCAACTGTCCGCGGGATCCCGATCGTCCTCGGGTTGGCTGCCGTAATTTACGGTAGTGTCCTACTCCACTCGCATCTTGATTCAGCATGAATCTCTTTGAATTATTTGAGCCAATTTCCGAGTATTCACTTGCCTGTTGAAATGTTCGGGAACGCTTGGGGGCTTTCTTGTAGCCTCCACGAGCAAAGTCATTCCGCTGCCTTCCTCGTCCGTATCGTCTATGTCCTCGTTGGCCCCGCGAGTCCGTATCGCTATAAGCCGATTCCGTACGTACGACTGGCTTGGCAAATCGGGCCGAAGTCGCTCCTTGCGTCCTCGGGTTCGGGTAGGGCGGGTGTCCTCTGCAATGTGCACTCAAAAAAATATGTTGTCCATTATCATTTAAGTTAATGTGATTTTGCTTACGGCTCGGTTGAAGACTAAGTCCCGTCTGGCTAGCACTTCCATCGGCCTTCCTTTTTCGTCGGCTTGTTGAGAAGTTTCCTTGCTGGCGAAGCTCTTGGGACCTGTCCTTCCATCTTTTATTTTCGGGTCGGAGAACTGATCCTCTCTCTCTAATCTTCCTCCGTTTGGTCTTTTTATTCTCTTTTCTTGGCAGTCTGCTTTGCATAATTTCATCCTTAGCCAATCGTTGACGAACATCTTGGCTATGGCCTAGAAGGAGGGAAGGTATTTTCTTGTCGCTCCACCCAACTTTTTGCTAACCGCGCTCTCCGTTGCTTAACTTTTTTATCGGCCTTTGTCTGATCATTTTTCTTGGCTCGATCCTCTCTTGCCCTAGAGAAATGATCTGACATTGTTATTTCGAAGGCCTCGCACATCCGTAATATAATGTCATAATATCAAGCATCCTCTCCCAATTGATTTCTGTCTACTCTGTCCAACGAAAGAAAAACTGGGCGTGTTCAGTTAAATTTCCAATTTCAATTGTTAAACATTGTTAATTTTACTTAGCAACAATGTCTAACAATTGAAATCGGAAATTTAATTAGACACGCCTAGTTTTTCTTTCATTGGATAGCGTATAGTGTTTATTGTAACTCTTATTGGCCACATCACAACTGGTTTTTAAACGTTTCTCTGCACGGCAAGGAGAGTCAAATGGGATGTTCAATTTTTGTGAATACTTAGTGGATGTCTTTGAAGACCAAGATTCATCAGCATTCGTCGTCGCTGTCTCCGGATGCTACAAGAGATCTTAAGATTCCTCTGGAATTCCATTCCAAAAGTTCACCGCCGACATTCAATGCCCTGTTAATCAGAAAAGCTGCATGTCCAGCACTTGTCTTTGGCAGCATTTGCAGAGGAGCGACGGCGTGCGGCTGCCAAATGTTGTCGCCGTTTGCTTTTGGATAGTAGAACAGTTGAGTCAGACTAAGACTTCGTGTCACCTTTCCACGCCCATCCATCGTCCTTCTTCGATGACCCAGTCTTCAACCCTGGGAGGCCGCGATAGATTGGTTAGATCTTAGCCCACAAGAAGTAAGATAGCCTGCCCACTTTTTCTTCTCGTATTGTTTTCGTGTCCACTCTCTTCTATTGTTACAGACAGTGGAGCGAAAGCAGTGCCCCAACAGGGAAATCACAAAAATAATTTAAATAATTTCAGTTTCAGTTGCTCATCCCATTGACCAGCAAAGTGCGGACCAATCAGAATAAATGCCTTAAATATTTTACGATTACTTCGTTCCTTCATAACGTATTTTCGTATCTGCCATGACCCACGTAACATCCAAGCATTTATCATTCTTTGCTCTACGTGCCTCAGTTAACACCCCTACACACTCCAACCTCTAAGAAAATTCTTTCTGAGCCTAAGCAACTGATATGTATCCCACCAAACTGGCGACCTCGATTTTTCACGGGTCTTGTTTTACGGCAGATGCGAAAATAAGGTATGAAATCATGGCGTGAAATGAATTACTTTTGCGATTTCCGGGTTTTCCATATAGAGTCGCTGCTTTCGCGAGAACACACCTACACCTTCGAGAAAACAAAGGATTTGAGCCACTTCGAGCGCGGGGGTGATAGTAGGTACCCGGCGAGGTGGACTGAGTATTTCCGAAACTGCACGTCTTCTAGGCTTTTTCCTAACAACTATTTCAAGGGTTTACCAGGATTGGTTAAACAACCAAAAACAACCAGCCAGAGACAAGCCTGTCGTCGCAAATGACTCGTCGATCCAAGGGTGAGCGTAGGATGGGAATGCTTGTTCGTGTGGATAGAAACGTCACGAATCGTCAATTAACCGTGAAGTACAACACTGGACCGCAGAATAACATCTCTGAACGCACTACACGCCGTACATTGGCTAGGATGGGCTACAACAGCCGACGGCCAATCTGGGTACCTTTGATCTCCACCCAAAGGCACAAAAGACGTCTCCAATCTGCCCGTGATCACCAACACTGGACCGTTGACGATTGAAAGATCTGCTGGTCGGATGAATCTCGTTTTCTACTGCACCATGCAGAGAGCCGACGCAGAATTTGGAGACAACATCCCAAAGCGATGGACCCCTCCTGTCTAGTTTCCACTGTTCAGGCTGGTGGAAGCTCTGTAATGGTCATACTCTCCTGGCATACTCTTTGTCCGCTATTACTTGTAGAACAACGCCTTAATGGTCGGGGCTACCTGAACGTTGTTACTGACCATGCTCATCTCTTCGTGGCTACTGTGTTTCCCCCATCAGAAGGATACTTCTACCAGGACAATGCTCCGTGCCACAAGGCTCGTATCGTCATGGAATAGTTTCAGGAGCACGATAATGAATTCAACTTACTCCTCTGGCCACCACAGTCCCCGGATATATTCCATGGTGCCGATAAGATGACGAGTTTACCTCTAGAAAGACAAACTGCTGATGCCATTCTCTTTATAATTTAGTGTGGAAACGTGTTTCAGTTTACTAAGTGGTGTATCTGTAAAGGCATTTCATCCAGTTAAAACTCTTCGATTTGAAGTATCAACTTTGACTTCTACATTCCTATTAGACGATGAACTGGAGAAAGTTTACCAATCTATCCTATGGGGTTTGTTTATATTTGCTTAATTTGAAACAAAAGTTTAACTGGAATTTAACAATTGAAGTGATACAATCTTGAAATGTACTGAATCGATAGAATACATTAGAGTAATTGGGTTACGGTGAATTTACATCAAGTTAGATTTTCCTATGCTAAGTCTCCTGGCGAAGGTTCCGGTTGGGCACGTTCTAGGATAAATAAAATGTATCCCTATGAAATTAAAGGTTCAAAGGAGCTTTACATCCAGCATTCCTTCCACATAATTCCGCATTAAATTTTCAACGTCTCTCCTGCCACCTAAATGAAATTGAAAGTAGACTCCATTTTATTGGATTTTCCCTCGCTCCCCTCTTGACAGTCTGTTATTATTAGGTGATACACAAGTGCACGCTTGATTGCTTTAGTTTCCTAATTTCGGCGAAACAATCATATAAATAGAAGCCAACTCTCTAAATGGAGATTGCTGATAATTAAAAACTTTTTTATAAAACAAGGATGGTGGGGAGGAGGAGGGTCTTAAAAGTAGTAAATTACAAATGTTTTAATGTCTACTTCCTAAATTAATAGCGAGGCGATGAGAAATATTTTAAGGAGCGAACGTTGAAGAATGCTGCGCTGCTGAGACGGACTAATGAAATGCTGCGAGGCAACGGCGAGAGGAGCCACGAGAAAATGACAGGTGATAAGAGAGAGAAATAAAAGAGGACCCACAACCGTCGAGTTTATAGTGGAAGACATAAAATGACATGCGCGATTTCATCTGTAATTACCTGCGCTGCGTGATGACCTGCGACCTTCGTAAATCACGTGACTGCGAACGGTTGCCTTTCGGCGACCACCGGCTATTCCTTTGAGTCAAACAAATTACTGGCAATTAGTTCACTTTTCACGACATCCACCTGTTGGTCTCAACGTAAGCATTAATCGACTTAAGTTTTTTTTTTTACCTTCCCCCTTCATCTTCCTTCTAAATTAAAGGACGTTGCTTAATAATTTACTCGCTTTCCATTTGCTGCTGACACTTGCACAGATTCGAGAGACGAGTGATGCTATGGTTGCTCTCGCTTGTTAGTTTGTCAGCTTGTAGATCATAAAGTCTTCTGAAATGCATTAGGCGGAATTTAAATGTGAAAACATGAATAGGTAAATGTGTTCGATAATATGTAAGGCTAAGTGAATCATTTGAGTTGAAAAATGGAAAGTAGAAATATTCTACAGTAATGATATATTTTCCATGTAATTGTGGCGTAATTAAGGTTAGCCAATTTTTTTTTAATTTATAGCGTTATGTAAAGGAACCATTTCATTGTATTGTACATTTCGTGTCTATTAAGAGGTTGAATCCCTATTGTAACAAATGTTGATTGTTGAGCGCAAGACAAGAAAATGAGAGAGCTTTGTTAAACAGAAAATAGAGAGAATTCGGAGGGAAGCCGAGGAAGGAGGAATAAGGAGTTTTGGACTGGTTCGTGGAACTCTTTAATCAGTTAAATCTATTTATTTTATTGTAAGAATATTTACAATTGAGTCTTCGGAGGAAAGCTTTGCCAATAGACTGCGCCACCGCACTTTTTGTCACCGCGGCGCTATTGTCAAGTCTGGTATTGCGAATATGGCATATGAGAATGAGCAAGCTATCATTACCAATAAATTTTAGTGTTTTTGAATTCACAATGTCACTAGTAATTTAAAAGAAACACAATTCGCTATTTCACTGGTTTCAACTTTTCTGAATTTAAATGCATTTGTGATTTTATAAATGTATTTTTATCAGATTGTCACGTTTTGTTATTATTCTTAAAGTGGGTTAGATTTTCGTTGTACATAGCTAACAATATTGCGCCAAACCCAAGGACAAACACAAACATCCATGTCCTTGACGGGATTCGAACCCGCGACTCTCCGGTTCCGAGAGAGACAAGACTTGCGCATTAGCGCTCTTGGCCACAGAGCCGGCTTGATTGTCATGTTAAGTGTCCCCTTTCCCTTCAAGATCAAATGTTAGTAGTTTTAATGTTACTCAAGCATGCTTTTGAAATTACATATTTCGAAAATATTTTCAATGTTAATCCATTTGTTTTAATTTGGATCAATAGACTTTTCTACAAGTTAAAACAAATGCACTTCTGGAATAAAAATGTGATTAGAAAAGGAGAATTTTGACAGGTCTATCTGAAAAAAATTGGATACATTTTAAGAGTCGGGTTAAAAATAATTTCTTTCCCTTTTCAAAGCTGGCTAGAAGCGTGCCATGTATTAAAGTATAAGCGTAAGCTTTCTGTACTTCTGTCATTAAAAATTTGCTTAGGTTAAAAATTCATCAAGCAAGTTTGGATAAAGTGGTGAGATAAAACTCATTATGACTACAGGCAAATACTAAATTACCAAAAAAATTAGGTAAAACCCTGTTAAAATTTTTATCTACCCACGTGTTTAAGCTAAAGCAAACGAATTATTTACACGCAAATTTTTATTTTATTATTTGATTATTCATGTAAAAATTTAACCAATTTAGCCTTTTTTCTAATGTAGCTTTACCTCCACTATTTTTCACTCCTAGAATCTTCAAATTTTGTTGGATGTCCTTTTTAGTAACTGTTTCATTAGAATTTCGCTTGTGGTCTATGAAACGAATACCATACTTGACTGACGCGCCACTAGCGTGATTAAAATTAACGGTGCAGTTCATTGGAACTAAAAATGGACTGCACCTGGCTTACGAAAATAATCGAATATGGGTGATTCTATAGATTTAGACGCGGACATGAATTTCTAAAACGTTTCCGAACACTTTATGGAAATCAACGTTGATCATTGAGGACTGAATTGGAATTGTGTATCACCTAAGTAGCTTATGTATGTTGCATATGTAGCTGATATCGAATTACGATTGCATATTGATATTGATTACCTTTAATTGCTTAATGATTCTGCTAGTTATGGTTGTTCAGATAAATATTTATCCAGAGAGACCATCATTACAACGTCTTTGAAGCCGCAGTTGTTATTAAAGCCAAGAGAGCTCTGAAGATGAAACTACAGGGTCGGGACCATTAATATGACCACCTCTCCTCGTACATGTTGGAACGTCCCATGGTATGCAGATGAAAATACATTTCATCTGTGAGACCATCTCGATTTCCATGAATCATTTGTGAGACCATCTCGATAGCCATGTCCGTAAGCTGGACCCTCCACCACGCACGGTGATGGAATTACGGGATGCACTGATTGCCGAATGGTCCCAGATACCTGCAAACCACCTTCCGAAGAGTTATTGATTCTCTGCCACGCCGACCAGCTGCTGTGCTTGCCGCCAAGGGGGGATATTCCGAATACTAGCAGGTGGTCATATTAATGTGTCCCGACCCAGTATATCCTTGTGTCTAGAACCTTGTGAATATTTATTATTATGGTAACTATAGTGACTAAGATTATTTGAGTGTCAGATAGCCAAGGTATAAATATAGATGGAGTATGAAGAGTGCGAAATGGTTCCCAATTTTCTAACTGATTGTATGAAGTAATACGCTCTGAAATGATATGAAGTAATTGGAATTAAATATATAATTATTTGGCCACAAGGATTTTTTTAAATTATTAAAAAAATTCAAACGAACCTAGGATTTTCCTAGATGACCCCATGTTGTATTAAAAGTATCACACATGGTGAATACCAGATAATAAAATATACAGATGGAATGTACTTAAGTTCGATGAAAGTCCATTTGACCACTCGAATGTTAAAACTCACAATGACTTCTTGTAGACTTAAATGTCTTTTACAGAAGAAATTTTATGCAGATGTTGACTTTCGATGATAACACAATCTTCGTTGAAAATGGTAGTAAGATGACTGTTTAGTAGGTGCCAAACGTTGGAGTCTCCTTCCAAATGGTAAACAATCTCTCAAAGTTGGATGTGGTGGTAAAATAAAATAATAAGAACGGTCAAGTCCCTTATAAAACAACTGACGATTGTTTACCATCTGGGAAAAGAATCCAACGTTTGTCACCTACTAAACAGTCATCTCACCACCAGTTTCAACTAAGACTGTGTTATCATCAAATGTCAATATCTGCGTAGAATTTCTTCTACAAAAGCCCAACCGTTTGGATCTAAAAGAAATCATCGTGAGTTTTAACATCCGAGTGGTCAATTTTACTTTCGTCGAACATATTTTATTACGTGGAAAGTATCATATCACTACTTTAGGGTAAGTGAATTAGATTTTGAAGTTGATGGAGGACTTGCAGTACAAAGCATGATTCCGACCGGTTTCACTTTTTATTCCTTGCTTTATCAAGGATATAAGAGGCAGCATGTAAGATGCCTTTTATACAAATTGTGATGGTATAGATAGTCATTGATTGGTTGTGTACGAAATAAAGGTAATTTGCTAAAATTATAGACTATGTTGGTAAAATAGTTGTCATTAGTGGGAACACGATGAGCGAATCAGAAAAACTAAGAATAACAACAAATAATGAAAATGTCAGTAAAATAAGAATACAGTAAGATTAAATTACATGAAAATAAATAAAATAATACAGAGAACAAAGGATAGAATGAGAAATTATATAAAAATAACACAAAACAAGAATGGTGCAAAAAGAAAACGGTCAAATGAAGTCGGCGATGGGCGCACTATAGAGTGTACGTCGAACATTGTTTGGGCGTTGATGAGTTCGTTAGGTGATGCACGTTTGCTTTGAAGAATTCAATTGCTTCCAACTTGAAAGAGTTATTGGATCGGTGAAAAATGGACATAACGTCGTTTCGGTTGGAGGGTTTATGGCCATTGTCCAGAAGGTGAGTGGTATATTCGCAACTTCACTTCCAGATACAAAGAACACATCGCGTTTTACTTAAATAAAGGAAAGGACTCACAATTGCTACCAACTTCTGGACAATGGACATAAACCGAAATGAAGTCTTAAGATACGTTCACAAAGACGCGGTACATGCGGAAGCAAGCAGCTGCGATGCGATGTGTCAATCCCTCTCCTGTTCACAAACACGCGGCAATTCAAGCTTTCCGCATGACGTTTCAAAATACTGCCACTAGGGACAGTGCGTGCACAGAACAAGTAAAGCTCTGGATAGGGATACCGCTACGTTCCTATCCAGAGCTTTAAGAACAAGTACTTCCTGTTAACACTATACAATCGGTCTCCATTACTGGCAAATTTTTATGATGAACGTGCTTGTTGTTTTATTAGGTGTCGGAATATTTCTGTCAAATATTATTTTATCGGATGTAGATGAAGATATTCTTCTATTAGCTTTATTTCAGCGTCAGAGTACTCTCTCCATTTTGGCGCTCTGAAGCTGATTGGTAGAAAGAATTCACGTGACAACCTTGCCGCTCGCGCCGCATGTACCGCATAGGAAAAAGTTGACTCCAAACGATCTCAGATCCGGCTTAGAAGCAGCAGACGCGGAATGAATCTGATTGGCTTCACTGCCGCTTCTACACGTATCCGCATGTACTGCGTCTTTGTGAACGTACCTTTATCAGGTTTTCTCAAATGACGCATCCGATAATTCTGTGAAACATTTTCAGCTTCTTGGCCATAGGGCGCTGTGTTGGTGGGTTTTCTAAGGACGGCATAACTCGAACTCTCTTCACGTTGGCAGTGTTCTGTTATTGGTTCGATATTAACTGCTAACCCTCTCCTAAGCCGGAAGCCGTTTGTTCCTGTAAATTTGTTATTACTGATGGTAATTTTACTTAAGACGAGACCATGTTCCTTGCACTTTGCAATTATTAAGGAAAAAATTGTGTCGGAAAGGCGCATACAGGGTGCATTATGAAAGTAATGCGCATAATTTTATTGTGACGCGACTATCCATCGCAGTTTGCTCGGACTGGTCGAATAATGTGGTGGGGGGTCTGCTCTTCCAAACGCGCCCGGTCTCAGTTCGCTCCGAGCAGTAGGAGCGGTAGGACGTGTCTTCGCACGGAGTCTGTTTTTCGATTGTGTCACAGCACGATGGAGCGTTCGCTGGAACAGCGGTACGCGATCAAGTTTTGGGTGCAGCTTGGGAAGAATGCAACAGAAACTGATATCAAAGACGTCTTCAAGCTCCACCACGACAATGCCCCCAGCCACACGGCCTTCGTCGTCACCAACTTCCTGACCCGGATCAAGACCCCCGTTGTGCCCCAGCCTCTTTACAGCCCTGACTTGGCTCCGTGTGACTTTTTTTTTGTTCCCTCGACTGAAGAGAGAGCTGAAGGAAAAGCACTGGGAGTCGGTGGAGAATATCCAAGCTCATGTACAAGGTTCCTGAAAAACATTCCAGTCGAGTAATTCCAGGGTGCCTTCCAGGCCTGGCAGAATCGTCTCCGCAAGTGTATTGATGCAGGAGGAGACTATTTTGAAGAATTTGAACCATCTGTACCAAGCGGATCAATAAACCTATTTTTCCCAGAAAATGCGCATTATTTTCATAATGCACCCTGTATGTACCCTTCCGAAAACTTGTTTAATTTTGACGCAATTTTAGGCTAAACCTTGCCAGCTAACTGCGTAGAAGTATTGTAACCTGCAACATACGCTTGCAATCGTCACAAATGATGTAGTCAAGGGGATTCGAGCACGAAAGTCGAAATCATTCATTGTTAACTGCCTCAATCCTCTGTAATCTCCCATTTTTAACAGAATTTGAGCTTGCTGAATTCCTTCTCATTTGGATTTAAAAGTTCCACAAGCTGCAGTTTATAGTTTGACAGTTCAATTTAGCATTCGCAAAAAGCTGTAACTGGCTTTGTAGTAAAACACACAGTGGAGTAAAAACTTCATCCAATTAACATCATCTAAATCATTTTTATAGTAATATCGACGAAGTTTTCAGTGCGTGATGTTTTTTTTATAAATGAGTCAGTAGTGCTGTCAAGAGACCCATACAAATGGAGATTATCTGCCATGAAATTTAATCTTCTGCAGCTGAAATTGGTACTTTTTAAATTAATTTTTTAAAGAGGAAGACCACATAAAGTACGTGAATATACTGTACCCTCATTTTCTTTCTTACATTTTTGTGTTCATTATACTTCCTCCATAACAATACGCATTAAGGAAGCAATGTGGCCCAAAGGTTTCACTGTATGTAACATAAATTTATTCCTTTCTGTGAATCATTTATTGAGTCCTTTTTTTTTTTAATCCAATGCGAATGCCACAAGTCGTTGACGGAGCGATTTCTTTTGGGCGGATTCCGTGAGGCAGAGCAGCGCACTTGAGGTCGAGAGAAAACAATTCTGGGGCTTGATGGATGTGGCCAACATATTCCATTAAAAGTGCTCGGTTTATTGCTGCCGAGGAATCTCATTTTTTAGAGGAAAAGTAGCGCGAAATTTAATAAATAGATTCTCTTGAGAAATCTCATCTGAGAAGGAATTTGCTTCAGAAGCAGACGATGCTAACGAGATGATCGACGAATGGCTTGTTCCTAGCTGAAAATAGAATACGCCGTGAAGCATATGATTTTCAATATTTTTGGTCACGTTTACTACTAAGTTATAAAGGGAACGTTCTATCGCATTGCAAATGACGTCCTTTCCATTACTAAATACGCTTAGCGTTAGCATTGTGAAAGGAAGTCTGCCAAAATTGAATGAAGAGCATATGATAAGCAGGAGTAAATGAAGCTTAGGTCAGAACGAGTCAAGGAGAGGAATGATAACTTTGCATTGCAAATTATAGACTGATAATATATGTAGTGAAGAATAATGAAAACGTATCGAGTTACTGAATCTACACATGCACTGACTAATGAAAAATACAAAATACTTAAAGATCAGGTAATTCAAGCGTTAATGTATCCCTATTTAAGAAGGAAGTGAGCCCGTATAAGAACATAACTTGATCAGTGACCTGACTGACTTCGAAAAGAGACTCATTGTTGGTGCTCATCTATCTGGAACCACGATTGAAATAGCTGACTAGATTCTCGAAAGCTGCGATATCCAGAGTATTTAACCGTTGAAAAATGTGCACTATCTTTGTCTAAAAAGGATAATTGTGGCTCAAAGACAATCAATCATGAGCGAGACCGCCATCGTTTAAAAACAACATCTCCGGAATATATAGGTATCTACAAAGTCTTTGACACATAAAGCAGCCTTGAATATAGACATAAATAAAGTACAGTATTAACATTTTTCGGGAGAAAAACTATTCAAAAAGTTCCTTCCTAGATCACAAATGAGTTCATAGATGGCGCAACCAGGACAATTTTTCCGTAAATAAAGACAAAGGCGAAAAAGGCTCAAAAGGTTTCTTGAAACAGATTAGATGACACAAATTCGAAGAAACTTCAGTACACATTACTATAAAGATCCTCCTTCTAGAAACAGTATCCTGCAATGATAAAATAGTTTCTGATAAGAAGCTATCAGGATGGGAGTGTCTTAGATAAGAAGCGACCAGGACGTTAGCACAAGCTATATGCATATAAGGTTTAACTTGTGCAAGTCATCCATCCAGAAGATAGTACTAAAAGGAATGTGTTTGCAACAGATTTATTAGAGCACAGAGCACAGAGCACAATGAAGCATTTCTTACAGGATTTCGTTCTCTGATGAAACTTGCTTTAACGTTTCAGGATCAGTGAATCGCCATAAAATGCGCATTAGGGAATCAGAAAACCCGTATACCTATCGCGAAATGGATAGAGACCCAAAAATGAATGTGTGATGCGGTGTTATGCATGATCGCATCATAAGCCCTTTATTGTTCATCTATGTTGGACATAGTTTGTATTCTCACAAACCCAGTAGCATAGCAAGAGTTGTTCGCGCCGCCCCGCGAGACGCCCTTTTTCACTTCTATTGCCCCCCCCCCCAATAGGGGCCCCAAAGGGGAAGGGTCCAGGGCCCCCCCCCCCGCCATTGCGGGGGTTGCGGGGGCTATGATTACGCCACTCCGCAAACCGAAAAGCTTGACATCATTCTGCAATTGGACGGAGTACCACCTCACTGAGGTACCATTTTAAACAGGCGTTTACTGGGTAGATGGATTGGACGTGTTGAATTTATACCATAGTCCCTAAGGTCACCCAATACAATCCAAATGGTTAAGGATTTGGTTTATAAGACAAATGTGATGAACATTGATGAATTGAAACTGGAATAACCAACGCATCGTCATTGTGGATATTAGTATGCTGACCAAAACATGGCAAGAAATCGATTACAGTATCATCTTGATATTCTCCATAGGACAAAGTAGCACATATAAGAATGTAATGATATAGGACATAAAACTTCTTGAGTTCAATTACGTTTATCTATAATTGCTATAAGATTATTTGTATCTTTAATCAAATAAATCATGCCTGTCTCCGATCCATATCTGACATAACCATGCGCCGAGAATTGGTTTGGTTTGTTTGGTATTAACGTCCTTTTCAACTGCCATGGTCATTTCAGGACGGCGTTATAGGGGTCGCAAATTTTGCCTCGCAGTGGTTCTTTAACGTGCAGCCGGCACACGACTACACGGGACTAACGGCTTTACTTCCCTTCCGAAGGCAGTGCGTGATCTCAGGATTTTCCCCCTGAAAAAACCCTCGTCGTCCTCGGCCGGGGTCGAACCCGCGTCCTCGGGCATCACAGGCGATCACGCAACCCCTGAGCCGCCGAGAATTGAAGCGGATCCAAATCACCAGTCGCATTGAAAAAAACCCTGATTTATGTAAAGAACAGGAAATCCGTTTACAGTGGTGTTTGGATTGTTGTGGTGACTGGAAACTTGAAGACTGGACATTATCAGCAATACTAGATATAAGTTCATTAAATTTAGTTCTTACTTTTCATATTTTCTTTGTTATATTTTTAGAACTGATTATACAGTATAAGCTAAAATTAGAAAATTCATATGAAATGAAACCGGTAATAAGGATTCTCAATCCTACGCTTTCATCGACATAATAATGAAAATCGCGGATAAGCTGGAAACCTACTCCACCTCTACATGCCGAATAGCACTACAGTCACTAGTGCAAGGTACTGTGGTTGAGACCAATGTAGAGTCTGCTATTCGATTCAAGCGGCAGGGACTGCTATCTCAAGGAGTCCTTTAGCCCATACACGGTTAGAAACATCAAGGTTTATCTGGAGAAATTGATGTTTGAAACATTGTCATATCCTCTTTATTTGTTACTTGGTGATTTCATCTTTTTGGACAGGTTAAAACGTCTGGTAGGTCTTCGATTCAAGAAATCGGTGCACGATGGTTGCGAAAGAGACTTTATTAACTTGGAATCCAGGTATTTCCAGACAAGTGGCGTAAGTGATGAGAAATGATCTTATTAGTTTTGTTAAAGTTCATTCCATTTATAATAAATCCAATTTTCTTACCTTAATTTCTACTTTAACTAGACCTGAAGTACAGAGGTTGGGCAGGAATGAAGATGAACGATTTTGAAAATCTATTGTAATTTATTGGCACTAGACACAGTAATAACACTACTTAATATTATTTTCCCTGGTTACTATAGATTTGCCACAACATTTTCCCATGAATCCATAGCTTTAATAATAAGTTCCTGAGGTATTTTCTTCCACTCATCGAAAAGAGTCTTTTTAACCTCATTTAGACTTGTTAGTTTGCGATCCCACAGTTTCTGTTTTAAGTGCCACCAAGCAAAATAGTCCATGGGGGCTGCGTCTGGAGATTAGGGCATCCCTTTTTCCAAGAAGCCAAGAGTTTTGTGGGCCGCATGAGCAGGGGCAGAATTTTGATGGAGAATGGGATCGCATTTCGGATATAACTTTCGAACATCGGTGTCCGAAACGGTTTAATACAGGCTTGATAATTCGCAAACGCGTTTTGCCATTATAATGAAATCCCTTCTCACACCATGATGGCTTTGCAATGTGACGGTTTTTTGTTGACATTCGTTCGAGGCTTTGGTTTCCCACGTGAACTGTCAAAAAACTCTTCTCTGTCCCCTGCTGCTCTTTAAATGGAACAATGCTTCGTGGGTGGTAATAGTGTTTTTCAAATTTTTCAGAAGAAATGGCAAGAAATGATCTCTGGCTGCTGAGATATCATGAACTTGATCTTTTTTATCATTAGCAAATTAAACGTATTCGGAATACGGTATGTGCATTTAGGTACGTAAAGGAGTGAAATTCAGTATCCAGATTCCTCTAGGCAACAGCTACATTGCAATGATGTTTAGCCCCAATTGTTCCAGTGGGGTCGGAGTTGCGGGAGTGGCAGTCACTTAGTCTTTAGAACTAATGCAACATATAGTATGCAATATGTCATTCCATCGGAAATGATGAGACAGGAAAGAAGATACGAGATTTTTATACATTTTCTGCATACTACGTTTGAGAAAATCAATTTTTGATCAAACAACTTGGGGGGAGGTAAAAAGTGCAGATAAAGGGGTATCTTATCTTGTACAGAGGGTAGATTATCGCAGAACGATAATCTGCGGCACTTACTCCTTCGAGGGAGTTTTGCGCCATCCCAGTAACTAACGACTGCTACGAGAAGACAGTAGCAGCCGGGACCGACGGCTTAACATGCCCTCCGAAGCACGGGGAGTTCATGATGGAAGAGCTGCTGGCGGATGTACAAACCAGTGGCTATCACCAGCTGCTGGACATCCAGCACTGGTCACTCAGCAAATGGGTCAGACCAAAGCCCCCCAACAGCTGTGCCCCAAATAGCAGTTCCACCCAGCAGTGATCCTCAAGCCACTGGCTGTCACCCAGGCAGCAGCTGACCGCGCCTGAAGTTGCTTAACTCCATTGATCAGCGAGTCGATCGACAGCCCCCCCATGTAAAATAGCTGTCTGCTACTTGCCTTAGACTCCTCGGGGGGGGGGGGGGTTAATTTATTGTTAATACATATATAAATGTATTTGTGCTTCACAGCTAAAGCTCCTCCTTGGAATGTTTACAAGATTTTATTACATAATGCTCTTTCACTTCGGTAGACTCCATCTTTTGTTCTGTCGAAGCCAGTTGTTCCTCTGAGCATTTACAGTTGTTCATACACGTTGTAACTTAGAACCTTGGCTATATACTTGTATAAGTACCTCGTACTTCATATGAATGAATCTGATTAACTGTTCTAGGATTTTTACGTTTGGACAATATGACTTTTTTGTGAAAATGGTTTAAAAGGTTAGAACTGTCTTTAAAGAAGACTTACAATACCATCGTATACATTACAAGCAGGATGAAAAAAGAAAGGAAATTCCGATAATAATAATAGTCTGCTTGAGTGAAACGAAAACTTTCATTATCACGTTTGTGCTTGCGCAATCCCACAAGGTATCGGCGAGTACAAGAAGAAAAGAAAGAAAAAAATTTTTTTTCGTTGTCTGTCGATTTCAACATTCGATTCCTTTTCACTGTCGCGATGATTTTAAAGAAGCAATTGGAATTCTTTCTTTATTTTTTTTCTCTCTCTCTATCTCTCCAGCCGTAAGACTGCGTGTTTGTGTGATTGGAGTCTTCTGTTCCTTTTTCTCGGTGGAGTTTTCTCGGCGGGTTTTTCTTATCAGACAGTCGGGGATGCATCTGTTTTGTTTTCGAGATGATTTATTTTTTCTCTATTCCGGAGCTCCGACCAGATATTGAAGAGAGAGAGAGAGAGAGAGAGAGAGAGAGAGAGAGAGAGAGAGAGAGGAAGAGTGAGCTGGGAGAGGGGAGAGAGAAAGAAGAATTGGAAGGAATAATTTTTACGTTGAACAGTTTTTGGACCGTCGACGTTTCCTAGTTCATTGGAAAAACTTAGAAAGTTCTCTTCACACCATCTGGGATGGAAAGATAGTTGGAAGGAACGCATTTGTATCTTCCGTCTGGGTAAACGAACCCCATAATAAAGTTTCAGTTTTCAAAATGAGAAAAGAGGTGTCAAGGCGTTTATTTTTCATTTCTTTTATAATTAACTTTTTAATTTTTAAAAAAAAATTATTTTGGATATTTTTATCTGAAAGTAACATATTCTCGTATCCAACTTTTCTCTAACCTTATTTTAGTTTTCAGTTTTATATATTTTAAATGAATTCTTCATTCCTACATATTCTATACAAGTATTTCTCAACCATGAAGAGCTTTATGCGTAGTTTGACAATTTTGGAATCGCTTTCGTTTATCATCCACGTGTTCTGCTAATAAATTGCCATATCAGATCGGTATCTTTGAGCGATCCACTTTGAATGACTCTAATTAGCATTTTTTTTTATAAGCGCAGTAAAAATAGATTCGTTATCTTCTTACTCGATCTTGAATCCGTTAAGAGCCTGAAAGTTTAATCGCTCATCATATTGTTCCATTTAATTCAGTTATCATATCAACATTGACAGACACTAAGCTTTATTGTTGCCCATTTGTAATCCCGATCTCTTTCTAATTACCAAACAGAGATCTATCAAGGCAGCCAGGTTCATTTGAATACATTCCTGATTCCTGTCAGATTGTTAAATCTTATCACGCTCTAGATGTGAACGTGAAATTAAAGGAGGATAAGAATATTCGCACTTTTTAAATTTACTTCCCGCCCCCTCCCACTTTTTTATCTCACTGTTTATAAGAAAATGCTCAAAAATCGATTTTCTCGATTTTATATTTCCAAAGTCTTAACAGTTTCTAAAGATCACGTGATCGCAAGACCTATGTATCATATGTTCGAATATACCCCCAAAACTCAGACTCCACCAAGAAAAACCGTCTTAAATTTCATAGCAATATAGATTTGCCTCGAAGAATCTACAGTCAAAATTCACCATTTTGCACACTTAAAGAGCGCGCTGCATATGTCCTTCCGAGATTTGCAGTTGTATAAAAGATAATAGAATACCAACAGATAGAGGAAACGTAATTTTTGTTTGTGATCATTATGACCGTGGTGTAGCTACCATTTCGAAGACATCCAGGTCACTTGAACTCACTCCATGTGATTTTTTTCTTTGCTACCACCGACGCTGATATGTTGGAACGAGCATGGTATGAGCTAGGTTACATGATTGAAGTTTATGAGTCACCAGAGGAGGACGTATCGAAATTTTGCAGGGCAGAGTGTATACCGATTCGTTGTTCCATACGGTAGGTTTCCATTGTTCCATGGTCCACACTCGCTGAGCTGTACACAGTTCTAAACATTGGTTTGCATTGACTTCGCTAAAGTGGGCTTATGAGCAGCAGCACGGCCATAAAAAATAGGTGAACGGAACTTGAAGTGGCATTTCGGAACTTTGCAGCAACTGTTTCAGTCGAAGACATCCGAATGCATTTTATCACACACGTTAGCAGTCGACGATCTCTGTCTGTTATTTTCTTTGGCGTATTTCTTCTCTGTTTCATTGGCATTACTCTTTGAGATTTCCACTTGAGAAATATGTCACTTAAAGTTGAACGGGGTATTTGCAGAATGATAGAAATCTTGCGTACATACTTATTAATCAAATCATTCGTGCAATATTCAAATTAAGCTAAACTACTTCAATTAACCGAATTTGCAGTTATTATCATCTCCCTATTCTATCAAACATACGTTGAATTGGACTTATTACTGAATTGACAAATGCTTTTATCTAAAAGGTCATCCCGCAGAATTCATTAGAGATTGGTATATTCTTAACATCGATTACCGGATCACACGACGTTACAAATTCGAAATCCCAATAATGGTATCCAAATATCTGTCCAACCATTTTCCCTACAATGCCATCTATTTATGGAACGAACTACCACCATCAATACAACAAATGGATGCAAAGATTCAAAACAGCATTACCACCACCAACCAGTCTACCCTATTTTCAATAATTACAGAACATTATATTAAAAGACAATTGGATCAAGACTAGAGTTTTACTGAGGTGCAATAAACGATTCCGAACTCCTATTAATTATTTATATTATAACCTATATTTTTCCCAATTATAAACTGCACCTTCTCTAATGTATTATCTTAAATGTAATTTATTCCATCCGGAATGCAACTATATAAATAAATAAATAAATAAATAAATAAATAAATAAATAAATAAATATTATATCCTAAGATGGTATTACGTTAGAGAGTCACTCCTTGAATAATAGCATTCACAATTGAATCCAGTTAGGGGCGTTTCTATTTTATATAACCTTTCATACTCGTATAATTTAGGGCACCTGACATTGAAGGGATACCCAAAAATTTTCATCACAAAGTGGGAATAGTTTACAGAGCATTGGATTTGTATTGCGGACAGACAAACTGACATTGTTAAACCAATAACCTTTTCCGTACTTATACTACGGATCAGATCGTACAGAATTTCGTATATTTTGAGATAGACAGCGCATTGTTAAAAAAAACAGAGTCCATGTTGGTAAAAAAAAATTAGTAATTACATGTTTACACAAATAAAATATTTCAGCATATTAATATTATTTATTAATAACTTCTCGAAAGATTATAGATTGTGCTCGGACATATGTTTGCTTTTAGTATTTTCTCTTATTGTGTGTTTCAAAAGTTCCCGAACTGCCCCTTCTGTATGTAGGGAAAGCCTAACCTATGACACCAAGAGTAATGTTCGGCCAACCACTAAAATAAACCATGTGCTGAAATAAATTACATAAAGTCGGTTTTATATAGTGGCAAAGTTTCTCATATGTGCTTATTTTATTTTTACATTCCCAAAGGAAATGGTACATATAGGTTACACCATTTTCTCAAAGTTTTCACTTTTTAAACTGTTACTGTACCGGTATAAACTTAATACCGTATACCGTAGGTTTTATAAATAAAACTTCTATTTTTTACTTTAAACTTTTATTTCATTCTCATATTCGCGTGTTTGCATTTATGTAAAATAAATAGCGGGATTCGTAACGACTAGGAGCATCCATTAATTGAAAAAAAGAGGTTGAGAGACAGTGGCTCCTGTCTACCAGCCCTTCAGCATACCTGCACAATAGTACGTTATGCAGGGAAAGTCATCTCCTGCGTTCGGGAATTTTTGAAACACACGGTCTAATAAAACTGTAGATTGAAAATATTTGCCTAAATCTGATTGCGGGTGATGTAGGGAGTGTAAAAGAATACAATAAGACCATTTTTAAAAACTTGACAAACAAAACTGTTTGTCTGTTTGAACACGCTAATCTCCAAAATTACTTGACGAATTTTCATGGGGTTTTCACAGGTAACTAGAGCGTACCTTAGGGCAACATACAGACTTTATTTCATCAAAATCGGCTCACGAGGAAAAAAGATATCTTAATTTAAAGTTTTTGGAGTATGCTCAGCTAAGTACAGTTCGTAGAAAAGGCGCTCATATATGACAATAGCGAAGCATTGCTGGGCCTGCTAGTTATTAATAAAAAAAAGTCAAGAGAGAGAGTTGACATTTAAGGATTATTCATCTAAATGTGGTTTATGTCCTTGTTCATCCATTTTGATTAATGCATGAAAGAGGTCAAATTGGCGTTCTCTAAATTTTTCGCCGGTCATCAGTGAAGAGGCTCGACCTATTTCGACCTATTTCGACCTATTCCGTAGATACAATTTTTGATTACGCATGAAGCTCAATCATCGTTTTTTTATTATT
The DNA here is from genome assembly GCA_023313115.1 of Rhysida immarginata. Classification (NCBI taxonomy): domain Eukaryota; kingdom Metazoa; phylum Arthropoda; class Chilopoda; order Scolopendromorpha; family Scolopendridae; genus Rhysida; species Rhysida immarginata. Next base: position 963,015 of record JAHWFO010088925.1, read on the forward strand.
ATTTTCTTGCTTGTAGCTCTCTCCTGTCATCGACTCCATATATCATCGGACGGGAAGAGTTTCATAGATTTCCCTATTTCTTCCTACTTTCTAATCTGTCAGTTTGACTTTCTATTGACTTTTGTGAGTTGCGGGCTCTCTGGAATTTCTTAATTGTTTAGTTTAATTATAGTTTAATTTAAAAGTTGAGTTGAATTAAACAATAATGTGAAAGATTGTGTGTAAATTAAAGAGAATTTGGCGAAGATTGGGTTTGTGCATTTCATGGGTGTTTTTGTGAGAATAAGAATTTCGGCAAAAAAACATTGAACTTAGGAATCACTGTGGCCATAAAAAAACACAGGTTATACATGAAGTGCAGCCTATCCTCTCGTGTTCTTAGTAAATTTTACGCAGATATGGCGCGTTGACGGGAACTTACCAGGTTCAAACACGGGTAGTCATGCCATTCGTGGAACGTTTCCATACCGAGCACTGCTAATAAATTAGATATGCCAAAATCTACTGTAAGTGGTATTGCGAAGAGATTGTAGCAGAGTGCAATACGCGCTATACATTAAGAATTCAGTTTCTTCTCAACGCTGCTGAAGTAAGAAATGCATCCATTAAGTACTACTGTATAATTTATCTGCAGAGAAAGAGCGTGAGAGAGACAGCGTCGCACGGCCTAGCCTAGGCCGCCTAGGTAATTATGGTAAAGCGGAACACACAAGCAATACATCACAAACGGTCTCAACTTGTTCGCTATCGTGATCAACACACAAGAACCATCGGACACACAATTCGCAAGGAATAGATGATACCACAATCCGTACCCTATCCTTGATGTCATTGATAATTTATTCCATCATTGAGGGAGAATTACAATGTTACCTAACTTCAAAATTAAAATTAGGTTTTTTTATTATTTTCAATTGTCGTCAAAGAGAAAAATTAGCGAGCTCTTTTGGTAACGAGTAATTGTAAGTAAAGTGCGATTCCAAATTCTTCAAAGAGTGACGTATAGTTTTAATCCTTCACGATTGGTCTATTATGATTTTCAATTTTTTCCTGTTGCTTTAGTAATAAAATTATTCCAAAATGATAATTTATTCTTAAAAAATATAATCTTATATATTTTTGTATATTTGAGCAATACAGTTTTAGAGACCAGTAGAAATGTTCAAATTCTCAATTCTCTCTCTCTTTCTCGGGATTTTCCTTTTCCTGACTCAAAATTTGACCTTAAAGTAAATTGCCAAGAGTGATCGTGAAATTATGAGAATTAAGGGCGAATTCAATTAAGCCCGAAGAGGCTTACAAATTTTTCACTTTAACGATCGATGCTGAAACAATGACTCGCATTTGCATCTTAATTTTCCGTTGAATGGAACGAAAAAACTATTTAATGTTTGTCAAGAACGAAAGAAAGAAAGAAAGAAAGAAAGAAAGAAAGAAAGAAAGAAAGAGAAGTCTTCTATCGAATGGAAAATTAGCTGAATTATCGCGCAATTTAGAGGAACACGATTTCAAAATCTTATTCTCACACCGTTAAGGAAAGTGACAATTCAACTGGGCTTTAATCTTACTTATGAAGATATAAAACTCTCAAATAATGTTTGGAACCGAATGCTCTTTATGAATTAAAGAAAGAGAATCGATATTTAAAATAAAAAAATCAACAAATTGAGAAACATTAACAAATCGATAAAAAGAAAATTTTCTGGAACTTTGAAAGATAAAAATAGCTGAATTACTAACTACAGGGATTTGTCTTAATTTAAAAAGTGCATGCGAATACAGTTGAAGGAGTGTTTTTAAAAAAAAAACTTTCGCTTAGGTATTTGAGCATGTTATAGGAAATCAATAGGCGAGGCGCGCGAAAGCTACGCTTATTTGCATGAGATGTCCGATGTTTAGCAAATTACGAGGACGAAAAATGGAGAAAAGTAATTTATTCTCATGACTTAGCACAATCATTCCCTTAAGGTTGCCTCGGCAACGAGTAAATCTAAATGTATCTACCTTAATCTTAACGACACCGGTAATAGAATCTAATTCTCTTGTTTCCATTGAAATCTCCGTTTTTGCGTCATCGAGCAAGACGAAGAGAATTTTTTTTTAAAAATCTATTTTATTAAAAAAACAATTTTAATATATGACTGCTATTATTAGAAAAAAAAATCAAAATACTTTTCAAAAACAAAAGAAAATCAAACGATTCCCCAAATTATAAAGTCAATAAGAGTGGATAAGGTTCAAAATCAGAGACGGGAAGATTTCACTTCGGAAAAAGATTTTTATATTAAAATTACATGTTAATATTACAACGTGGGGTTTAAAACGTAGGTGTCATCTGTAATTGTCTGCACCCTGGAAATTCAATG
>JAHWFO010088925.1:970380-1067820 GCA_023313115.1 Rhysida immarginata
TCAAAAGTGAAATGGATATGTGGAGAAAAGGAGTTAAAAGTGTTAACAATATTAGTTGGGGTAGTGGATCGGGAGTCAAAAAGGATGAGGATGTCATCGACATATCGGAAATATGCGATGACGGAGGAATTATTGAGGAGGAGGGTGACGTGTGTTAATTCCAGGTGCTGTAGGAAAACCTCAGACAGAAAACTGCTGAGTGGGAATCCCATTCCTAGCCCTGTGGGTTGGGAATAGTAAGAGTTGTTAAAGGAGAAATAGTTCTGCGAAGAAATTACAGAGAGGATAGCTAGTAGGTCAATAGTATCGGGTTGAGGGAAAGACGCAGCTAGTAATAGACACTGTAGGATAGAAAGGGTGTGGGTGATAGGGATGTTAGTGTATAAGTTGGTGATGTCAAGGGACATAAGGGAGAGGTGCTCATCAGTGTGGATGGAAGAAAGGGACTCGGTAAGGGTTAGGGAATTGCATACATTGTAAGTATTAGGGAGGCTTTTCAGGTTAAAAAGGAAGGTGGAAAGGGATTTGGCAACGCGGTGGGCAGGGGCTGGGGAATAGTTAACGACGGGGCGTATAGGCATGTTAGGTTTATGGATCTTGACTAGGGCGAGGGTTAGGTGGGATGAGGCGTCGGAGGTATCTGAAGCGTGGGGATTTGTTGATGACGGAAATAATAGATTTGTGGTATTTAGAAGTGGGGTCAGATGGGAGGGTGACAATTGTTGGCGGCGATGAAATCGTTAACTTTATCAATGAACGTAGAACGGTAAATGATAACCGACACGTTACCTTTATCGGCCTTGACGATGAGGGCATCGGAATCTTGTAACTTCGTCTTCAAGGTGGTAGAGGCAGCAGCATCAGTGAGTAGTTCCCGGGGTGGTCTTAGACGCAGACGCTTCTTTGAAGGACTTGTGTATCAGATGTCCGGCGATGGCTCGCGCTGGAGGACGGTCAATCTGGGGTAGTAGGTTGATGGCGTGCTCGACATCTGGGATGACATCGTGTAAGTCGGATCGTGTTGGCTTCCTATAGACAACGTGCTTGAGGCCTTTGTCGAGAAGTCGCTGTTCGTTGTCGGACAGCTGGATTGATGTTGAGGTTAACGACATTATCGTGAAACACGACATTATTGCAGAAAAAAAAGCAAAAGCGACCTCTGTAACGATTTAATAGACAGAGGAAGGCGCGGAACCACTTCAGACGTTCCCGTACCCCGACGTCTTCAGTTGACAAAGGTTGCTTTTCTGTGAGTAATGAAGACTGCAATGGAGAGAAACACGAATTCCGTCATTAATTATTGTAGGTTGTAATAATGAGATAGGAGAAATAGTCAATTAGCTACTTATCTTGGGTATTCTGCCATGGTTCCACTTTGTCTTGCATCATCTTCTCTCTGGGATACGTAATTCACTAATCAAAACGAATAAAGCACAACATTTAAATAATGATTTCTCATGACCACAGAATTCTGACAAAAATAACCGTGGCTTTATTTTTAAATCCTTCCTTCAATCTCGGTTATAACCACCTTCGACAATAAATAATGATCCTTTTGTATTTTAATCTAAGAAAAACAGCTCACGGCGTCAGAAAACTAAAAAAAAAAATTAAAAATAATAATCGAACATCTATCATAAATTAGATCCTGTCCAATATCACAGCAACAAATTATTAAGGTAGTTTATGTCCATCTAAATTCTTTGTCAAATGTTCTTGGATTGGCATCCGTCAGCATCCAGTAGGATTCGACATCTTAAGTAAGTAAAATCCTTTTATCTTGTTTCTCTTTTTGTTGCATCAATACTATTAAACACTCGACCTAGTTTTCTCTAATTATTTCTTTTTTTTTAACTCATTTATTCATGCAAGTTTAGTCTTTAATCAACCACAGTTTCTCTTAAAGATGAATAATCTTAATTTATGTTTAATTTCTTTTTTTTTTCTTTTTGTTTTCTTCTTTAGGTGAGACTTATTAAAGCAGTTAAGTATTTATTTTGAAAATTAAAGTTCAGTTGGTTTAGATCACGTGGAATTGCGCAAGTAAGTTGAGGAAAGGGAAAAATCTAAAACTATACTAATAAAAAACTATAGGAAGGGCAGGGGTTTCTCCAAAACACGAATCTAGCGGTTTTGGAGGTGTTAGTAAGAGGAACAAACTTACGGCACTGACTTTCTTTCATTTGTAATCTCCACAATCCGTTTCATGTGTTCGTCTACGTCCGGTCATCAGCAGACTTCTATTTTGTGTCTTATCGAGGATTTCTCACATTCGAAGAGCATGGCTGGGACTTCTGCAGACTCCGGGCACAAACGATTCTAAATAAAAAAGTGTAAACAAAAAAAAAAACATCAACGGGAATGTCTTACAATCTTTATGGCCCATATACCATATACCATTCTCAGTACCAGACAGGCCTCTTCATTATTCTTTATTTCCATTCCGAGGCGTGGCATATCTTCGTTTCATCGGTTATCAAATATTCACCAAATGTTTTGAGAATTCTTCTGATGTCCCCATCTCTTTTAATCTGAAGGGGAGGGGACTTCATAACTATTCATGATGAGTGTCCATCTTCTCGGACTGTTTGTCCTTTTTTCCTCTGTTCCAAACTCTTCACTCTCATGGCGGACTTCGTCTATTTTTGTAACTAACTAGCTTCTTCTGTCTCTTTTTTTTATTCTTCTTCTTATTTTTTCGTCGTTATGCGAACAGAAAAAAACCCTGTTAACGCGACGATTGTCGCTCGCATATTTGCCATTGTTGTCTCACCATTGTTTACCCGCTCTATCAAAAAACAATACGCTATTACCATTGCTCTATTCTTAGATGAGGGGCGATAGGCGAATTACGTTGCCTTAAACAATCTTATTTTGTTATATCGTCAGTTTGTGAAATAAGATGGGTAGAAGGAGGGAGACCCATAACGTCCAATCTTTTGGAACGTTACAGTACTTGTTCGTGCTCTGTCCCGTATTAATGGATTGGTGAAAACAGACTTTGAAAAAGTTAATTCGTTTTCAAGTTATTGTTATATATATTAAGCTCCCTAGGAATAAAAAAATTCTCTTGATTTAGAGACTGAACTGCCGTTTCAGTAATCGTCAATCTCATGCAACCTGCACCATCTCATTAACGTCTAGAGCACGCGCAGAGCCGAATCCATGTATGTTCTCAACATGCGTTTTCCCGAATGCGAGGATAATTCGTGTCGTCCAGCAATTCAATACATGCACTCTTTCTATTGCAACGCAATGAATTGTGGGATTGTCTACAGACGGACGGACGGACAGACAGCTGGACAAACCGATCACATAAGCACATTTCTATATATAGAAAATGTGCTAATTAGCGAATACCTCAAAGACTATCCATTGGATTTTGAACACGCACTTATAATTAAATACCTTGCTACATGAGACGCAGCAAGTGGGAATGCTCGTCACCCCTGTCCATCCAGAGCCGAACGCGACGCTTCATGTCGTCTCTAACTTTTTCGCCAAATTTGCAATCCTTCACTTTACTGGTGGCTTCCTACTGCCATACTTTTTAAAAAAATGGCCTGACACTTCTTAAAGGATCATGCCACCCAATAATTATGAACGATGAGTACCCGCTCTTCTGTTATGTGCATCATTCTCAGTCACTATACGCACAAACAATTACAGGGAAGTGTAGAAGTTACTGGAGTGCGGTATCTGGCGCTAGACGTTAGTCGATGCCAAATCAAGTTCCTTTGACGCAGATTTAAAAACTATACGCCCATAATCTGCTGAAATATTCGTATTGATAAAATTTAGCTCCTTCGTTATTCTTAAGAAATAAGATAAATTTCTTAGGAAAAGCTTCTTTAAATTTCATTGCTGAATTTTAGCGATCTATATTCGATTAGTCGTTTATTATCGAAGGAAACTGTTGCTAAAGTTGCTGCATATTCTCTCTCTCTCTCTCTCTTTTGCTTTCCTTGTGTCGGATGTTGTTAAGGCAACACGGTCAGGAGATGGCGAAGCTTATCGAGCCCCTTTTTGCTACGCCAAAGATTTACTCAAACACCGAGTAAAGAAGACGAAGAAGGAGTGTAGGGAGGGAGGGTGGTTCTTTGAGGAGGGAGTAAACATCGACTTCGAATAAATTCACCTCCTTTCAAAAAAGACAAACAGAATTCGGCTTTTCTGCTCGCTTTAAAACTTGTGGTTTCATTCGGAGAATTCATTTTAGCGTCAAATGCGTTTAAAGAGGAAGAAATCATTCAGTTGGCGAGTGCAGGCAAAAAGGCCGTTGAAGAAGCGGGTGTTAAGCTAAAAAATGAAAAGAAGTTATTGCTGATAAAAAGGGATCTTTGAGGTTGAGTTAAGGACATATGTTAACCATGAACTCGCCTTTATCTATTGGATTTTTGTGCTATTGAGGGATGCTTTAACATTAACTGATTTCAACCTAAAGTCGTCTTCTTTACAAGCTGTTTGATACGGGCTTTTTTTTATCTTCGAGTTTCATGGAGATAAAACAATAGTAAAAAAAGTTTACTTCACGCATCCAAATGTGAAGCTTACATATCTGCCCAAGCGAAATTTATATTAACTGCAGCTGACTACCGGTTGAAAATACACTTCAAATATATTTAAGTGAAAGGATAATTATAATATTCTATTTTAGAAATAGTGTACCGTACAAAATTCTAAAGTTTATTTCTGTCTATCTGTAATTCGATCTTCTCGAAGCGTATGAAAGATTTCCAAAATCTTTTTTCGCCCATCGATCAATATGGAACATTGCACGGACCAGTTAGAAGATGGTCAAAATCGGTACATTGGCAATTGCTGTAATGGTACGAATATGATATCCCATAGAAATTTTCAAAGCTAAGATATTGCATATAATACATCAAACAAATCGAAACGACCTGTTTTGGATGAAGATAACGATTTTTTCATAACTACGTAGATGGTTGAATTTGATTCAGTTGAATTAGAAGTGGAACTTGTTCTAATGACACTATTATGGAAATTTCAATGGCCTGTAATACAACAAACACCTTGTAACAAGATGGCATGAATGAATATAACCAGTATTATAAGTTCGAAGATGGTAGAATTTGATTCAGTGTACCTGTTCTAATGATACCATTATGGTGCCAATTGAAATTTTTAATGCTAAGATGTGGCTTGTAGTGTATCAAACAACTCAAAACGATGTGTCATTAATAATTATATGAGAATAACGAATTTGATTCAATGGAATCCGTTCTTGTGTTTTCACAGACGATTCAAATTTTTTGAAAATATTATGCCTCAAATAGCTTTTATGTGACGGCGACTAGTTTAACTTTGCGATACTTGGTTATGTCATCCTTAATGGTTTATTACTACTTAATAAGTATATACCGTATTATTACAAGTATCTGCCTGGTCAAAAAAAATTGCAAATACGTAGCGCCATTAATTGCCTCGTTTACTGTATTGATTTGCATATTTTTGCATACAACACGTCCACTAGGTATAAAAGATGTTGTGTTCTGTAGCTTATCACTTTCTAACCATGTCTGAAGGTGTTGCACGCGGTCGTGGAAGTAATGTCAATGCGTTTCAGAAGGGCCAAATTGTTGGTCTACATCAAGCCAAAAAATGAACAAAGGATATTGCTGAAATTACTGGAATCGGATTAAGAACTGTCCAGCGCATTATAAAAACCTGTGGCAATTCTTCAACTTCGCGGAGTAAATGTGGCCGAAAAAAAATTTTGACTGACCAGAGATCTCTGAAACGACTGGTGAAATGTAATCGCAAAAAATCAACAGCAGAACTCACGATTGCCGTTTAAAAATGAAAGTAAAAACATTTCCAGTCGTACAATGCGGCGTGAGCTGAAAGGAATGGGACTGAACAGTTCCGTGGCAATAAGGAAACCACTTGTCAGTGAGATTAAAGATTGGAGTGTAGAGCAGTTGAAAAAAATCATGTGGTCCGATGAGTCAAGATTTACTCTGTTCCAGAGCGATGGGCGAATTAGGGTCAGGTGGGAACCACATGAAGCTACAGAACCCTCATGCCAATTACCCACTGTTCAAACCTGTGGTGGTGGAAGTTATGATCTGAGGTTGCTTCAACTGGTCTGGTCTAGGCTCAGCAACCTTAAACAGCAAGAAAATGAAGTCAACTGATCACTTAAATGTTTTGAATGACTAAGTCATCCCATCAATGAATGTTTACTTCCCTGGCGGCACAGGCATATTCCAGAATGACAATTGAAAGATTCACCGAGCGCGAATTGTGAAGGAGTGGTTCGAAGAGTACGAAGAATCATTTTTCCACATGGATTGGCCACCACAGAGTCCAGATCTTAACCCCATTGGAAATCTTTGGGATTTACTGGAGAAGAGTCTACGAGGTGGAGCAATTCTTCCATCATCCACACGAGATCTCGGGGGAGGGGGGGGGAAGTCTGCAGTATTGAACGAAAATCGAGACTGAAAGACTGCACAACCTTGTATTGTAGAAACAATGCCTCAAAGAATGCGCGCTGTAATAAAAGCTAAAGGGGGTCCAACGAAGTACTAGAATAAGCAACTTTTTTTTGGCCAGGCAGCGTAAATACTGTGCATAAGGACTTGACCATAACATTATTTAAAAACTTTTGAACTTAATACATAATCATACATATATATCGTTTTCAGAATATTACAAAAGCTCCAAAAATTTAATCTGATATTTTTGTTTATTACAGAAACTGCTCATGGGCATCGCAAAACAAAAGATGGCGTCTATCATAGAAAAAGCGTAGTGCGTAGTATGCCAAAAAGAGATATTAGTTACCTTACGGTAAGCAACCACCAGATAAAAGGTCGAATAATGAAAACCTTTTTGGAACCGGTCGGTAGTGAAAAAGAAGAGGAGCGGGCTGCAATCCATACCGCGCACTACGCCTTCTCTAAGCTAGACGTCTTCTATTGTAGTGTCGATGCCATGTCTTTTACGAAAGATCTCAACCTTCTCTATGCTTCTGTCAGGTTGAACAAACTCATTCAGCTTCGCAATAATTGTCGGAGTTACATGATGCGCCTGGTCAGGCCTCTGATCGTCTTTCGCCTAGAACGAAATCGTGAAGACCATACTTTCGAGTCGCATAAACAGTACACAATTCGGCAGTGAATTTCAGCTGCCAACTGCTTTTCCACCGTGAAAAACCGAATGACTGTTCGTTGTTCATAGACGCTTCCATCTTTCACTGCCGATAATTGATGCGCGCGTCTCATCACTCTTGAATAGGGCTACTAGCTAAATCCAGATTTCACTGGCGGTGTTCCTTCGCCGCTACCGGCTTCTGATTGTTTTCATTTCACTGAGCCTCATAGTAAAGCAAAACTACCAACATGAGACTCCGGTGATCACTTGGAGAGCGAATTCAGGCAATCAAAGGAATTTATGCACGTGTCTAATATACAGATTTGCACTATAGAAAGGTTAATTATTATCTGCAGCATTTCGTTAATTATACATAAATTTGAAAAAATAAATATTTTTAATAATATACAAAATAAATTTTAAAAAAATGATCTTTGCAAATTTTCATTTGATTTTTAGTTTCTGCATAAAAAGGTGCCCCCAAGAAGTTCTCGTTGTAGGCAGATGACTTCTTAAACATGAGAAGTACAGAAATCAGAGGATTTTTACTATATTTGAAAAGAGAATTTTGTCATTAACACCTTTTTGGTTGTAGGACATGTATAGGGAATTTAGTGATAATCGAGCCTTGAGTAACTACAGTAACGCTTAAAAATAAACGACCAAAGGCGTTTTCCTCTTTATGTTTATCAATTTATGAGCTAATAAAATCAAGAGTTCACATTGATTATAGGGGTACCAAAGGAAAAACATCACGAATGGTTTAACCAGCAGACATTTGCATATTTAAAGTAACTTTTTTCATGATGCTTATATAGAAGTGACCAGTAATAAATATATGATTATTTATTAACTGCTCAGTAAGAACGGATAACATTCATTCAACTTTGAAAATTTTATGTAATTTATAGTCAAAAAATCGCAGTTGTCTATCATCTTCTATAATGAAATTAATTGTTGATGACTGAACTTTCTCAACGTTGAAGGCGAGAGGAACTGTTAACCGAGCTTCAAAACCCATAAGACAAAATACTTAAATGACTGTTCACCTCAAACCCTCAGTTAACTGATACTGAACTCAATGACATATCACAACGTTAATGTCAGCGTTAGCACTACAAAACGGCGCCTCCTATGCCTTGTGGATCTTCATGGATGACGACCTTCCAAAAAAGCTCCTGATTTCTCACAAGAACCGTATGGCTAGATTGAAGTTTGCACCAGAACTCATCAACTAGAGACCACTGGAGTGATGATTGCAAATTGATGTTGTGTGGTAGCAATAGCATTAAGTACGTTCGACGCCTAGAAGGCCAAAGAAACAATCCTCGTACCAACTTCCAACTGTCAAGCACGAGGAAGCAGTGTCATGGCTTGAGTTTGTTTCAATCGTGAACATATCGGTCCATTGCACCTGATCGCCTATGAGCATTTTGGATAAAAATGGCTACAGAGATATTTTGGCAGAAAAATTGCTGCCATTTGCGAAAAATAAAATTCAACGAGGATGGATCTTACAAAAATAAAGTGAACCGAAGCACACGTCTGGACTGGTCAAGCAGTGGTTTAAGTTCAAAAAAATTAAACTTTATTTTGTAAACTTCGGACTTGAATTCCATTGAGCGCCTATGGGAAAAGCTTGATAGACATTCCAAAGTCAAACGATGCACAACTAGAGAGGAAATTTCGATGTTTTGCAAGAAGAGTGGAAAAAAATTCCTTAGAGTATTTTTCCAACTTGATGGATTCCATGTCTCGTCGATGTCGAGCAGTCATTGACGCTAAAGCTTATGCAACCAAGTACTAAAGTTACAGCTTTCTGCTGCTAGAATTAGTTGTATAATAAATAATTGTAATTTACTTATGAGTCCATAAATGACAAGTGGTAGTTTACTTTGAGTCCATGCCTTCAACGTTTTCTTATTCTTCACGAATCGCTAATTAATAGTATCATTTTATTTTGGAATCAGTTAATTTGTACTGCATCTGATTTTTAGGTTCAGATTGTTTATAGCAACATACCCCTATGTACACGAGATATGTACACACACTTATGCACACAAGAAATAAATAGAGACATTCATTCGTTGTAACATAGCCATCACGTACGTGTGAAGTGTACATTTCAACCCGTGTTTCTTCTCCTATTATATACTGTCAGTCAACATAATTGTGTTTTAGGACGGCGTCTGTATCAGCTTCGGCAATCGGCAACAATCTTTATCTTTTCGGACATGGAACCCGATCCCATAGATCGTCGCCTACTACGCTTTATGACTCCTCTGAACGCTCTGCGTGGAACATTTGCGCGTGAGATATAGGGCCGTTGCCGAGGCGGATCTCACCCTTTCCTCCTGACCCGAAGGTTTTTTTTTTCTGTCGATACGACGGGCAGATCAGAATGGAGAGAAAGTAAGGCCGAGTCAGAGAATAGAATCGCCCCTTGCCCGAAATAAAAGCAAAAATTGAAGGAGGTTGGGAGGATTTACCTCCCGCCAAATCTCGTGTCGCAGTAGCGAGGGAATTTTCATGGCGAACACCTAGAGCGCAAAGAAGATTTAATGCTCCGTCAACGCAAGAATTATTTAGGATGTTTTAAGAATTTTTTTTTCTCAAATTTGTAACAATAAGAAAGTCTAAGATTAAATATATTTTTAAGTTTTTAAAGCTCGACGATCAATTAAAGATAGCAAAGGATGCTGAATTAGTTTACGCATATCAAATTCAAATTCGTATATCAAAATATTTGTATATAATAATAACGTATGACAATTTCTATTTCTCTATCATAATTTGAGCCGCATGTTATGGCATTTCAACAAGCAGTAACAGTGCATATCAACATCTTTCATTATTTCTTTTCTGTAGACTTTTTATCAACCCTGGACACAGTATCCGTGGTTAGTTCCAATCATATTTCTACTTTAGATCTTTGGTGTCTCCTCACCATTTAAGCTTGCTTTTTAAAAGCTTTTATTTAACTTGCAATGTTTCTTATTTAAGTCAAATCTTGTAATCAATATTAAACCAACTTCCTGACAAGCTAGGGAGCTGAAACCTGACACACATACCAAGGATCGATGACAATATATATTAAAGAAATATTTTTTCAAATCGGTTCACTGGTTCGTGTTCTAATGGTACTGATTCATTAGTTGCAATCAGAATGGACAAGAAAGAGTCATTCAAGGTCAGGTTGAGCTGGCCAGGTTGGCTGAGGTTTCTGACACATTTGAATTGCAGTGAAGCACACCGTTGAGAAGGAAAAGGGGAAGCACACTCTTGAGTGACTCTTTCTCGCCCATTTTCTCAAAATCTTTCAAGGGGAAGGCTGTGATTAAAAATTGTTTTTAGACTAATGTGGTGTTGCTCTACAGGGTAGCAATTGGAAATTTTTCTCTATCTTTAATACTTTTCGAGTTAGGAAATGGATGACCTTAAATTTGGGTGTCAAGGTCAAATTTGAGTGCAGCAATGAATTCCTCACCCCCTATTACCTATAAACCACACTCATCAGATCTCACCTACCTGGCAGCTTTGAGATATCTGCCATGTTACCAGACTTTTTGGACACCCTGTATATTGGTTTAATCAAGTACAATAAAAAGAAACTCAAAATAATAACTCCCCAAACTGAAGGCCATTCTTTATTAAAAATCAGTTTAAATTTTCCTATGTGTACCCAATAGTCTTGAGCGTTGAAGAATTAATTTTTATACACAATTTTGCCACATTATTATGTTCCCAGCTAATAACCAGAATAACCGCATGTGCAGCAGTGAAGCAGTTAGATGGCGTGGGAGAGATGCAATAAGATGCTGGAGTCATGCAGATTGCAATGCCTTCGACATTGGTGAAGGGAGTATGGTGGATCATCCATGATACAAAAGATGTTCGATTAGACTCGGGTCTGGAGAATTTAACGCAATGAACCATTTATTATTCAAAATAACAAGAAGGTTTGCTTTTGTTTGCTTGGACATGTTATCTTTCTTTTACTGTATTTTATGGCCGTCTTGGAGAAATAACAGAAGCCTTTTCATTCTTGAAAGCGTATTGAGATGCATATTTAGATTTGATTCCATAGAATAGGTGTTATTTTGAGAAATAATTTGTATTATGATAAGAGAGATTCAGTTAGATAAATTCTTTAAAACATAAATTTAATAAAATCATTTTTTAATGTACCTTAATATTTCTGCATAATAAACGTACAGTCGCCAGTGTCTCCTAGTTTGAATATTTATTCTAAAGTTATGCTTTTTTGCCGCTAGGGTCGCTGTAGTTCTTGCATAGCAATCCTCTTATTCTCTTATATGCTATAATTCTTATATTGATTCGGATCATCGCATGAAACCTTAATGAAATTCTTAAAATTTTCTTTAAGGGTAAACTTTCCGATGAACTACAGTTGACTTTATTTTGTGTTTTTTTAATGAGCATTGATTTACTGGGCACTTCTGATAAGAGGTACAGAGAAAAGAGACTCACTTTTTAATATATTTAAAAATAATCAATATTAATCTTCTTGCCACGGATGGAGTCATCTTGACTTTTTGTAATAGTGCTTGTAATAGTAATTGTAAAATTGAAAAGGTACTTAACATCTGTCAAGGATTTTGAATTTCTACGTAACCTACATAAATCAATACAAAATTATTTAATGGACATTAAGAGATTACAAGGAATACTCAGAAGATACAACCTGGGCCTGACTTATAAAAAACCCGAATACTCTGACAACCTGTGACAACTAAAGGGCTCGGGGCAATGAGAACGTAACCCCACAGGAAGAATTTTTTGAGAAAAGTGAAGTTATATATTTACTTATTTACTTTTCAAACCCGCTTATCCGTTAGGGTCGCGGGGCAGCAGCCCTATGGAAGATCTCCAGCGATCGCGATCTTCCGCCATCAGGCGCATGTCCTCCCTGGTAATATCCAAGCGACTCGAACCCAGATTTTCCATGTAGTCTAGCCGCCTGGTTCTAGGCCGACCCCTTGGTCTCTTACCCACCGGCTTGGAAAATAACAACTGCCTAGGAAGACCAGTTTGTGGCATCCGTATCACGTGGCCATACCAGCGCAACTAAGAGATATCTCAATGCGGAGAAGTAGCGGCTCAACACCTAACGATTTCCTTATTGTGCTGCTGTGCACTCTATCTAGTAGGGTAACACCTGCCACACCTCTCAGAAATCTCATTTCGGCCGCTAGTACCCGCGATCGCACTCTTTCGGTCATTACCCAAGCCTCATGACCATAGGTGAGAATAGGGACAAAGATAGATTTGAAGACGGAAAGCTTGGCTTTGTTACCCAGCTCGCGTTTCGTTACCACGGATCGCCACAATTCACGTCTGACACAGCTTGCTGCACCGATCCGAGCATCCAATTCTTTCTCCTGCCGTCCATCACTCGTGAATGCAATCCCGAGATACTTGAATTTCTCCACCTGTCTCAATGAGGCTCCCCTAACATGGAGAGCGCACTGAGCAGGCTGTCTTGAAAGGACCAGAACCTCGGTTTTAGCCACACTGATCTTCATCCCATCTTCTTCACATTTGGCTGCAAACCGGTCTAGTGCATGCTGAAGGTTCGTGCGAGAAGACCCAAGGAGGACAAGGTCGTCAGCAAAGAGCAACCTCTCCACCAAGCAGTCGCCCACAGAAACACGCTCATCGTCTCAGCTGCCCCTGTCTATCCAATCCATAAAGATAATGAACAAGAGGGGCGACAGTACGCACCCTTGGCGGAGTCCAACACCCACGGTGAACTTAGCGTACACTTTCCTAGGAATGCTGAGCAAAGAGATGCCTCGATAGTTGTTGCATAGTTTGTGATGAAAGAGACTTCTTTCCACGGAGGCGGCGCACGGTCTGCCAGAACACCTTGTTTGCCGAACCATAGTCTGCCTCCAATTTCTCCCCGAACTTCTCCCAGGCCTTGGCTTTAGCTGTTGATATTGTCTTTGCTACTGCTTTTCGCGCCTCAGTGTACCGCACTCGACTCGAAGTTGACTTATTTGCAAGCCATAGCAAATAGGCTTCCTTCTTTGCCTTGACAGCTTCTTGGACTTCACCGTTCCACCATGCAGTCCTTTTCTCACCGCCCTGCGCCAAACTCAGCCGCTGAAGACCACAGTGAAGTTATATCTTTAAAAAAAAAATCTGTATGGTTGATGTTTTGCTTTACTGTGATTGCAGTTTACTTGTGCAATTGTTACTGAAACATACTAAAAATGGAGTTTACAAGCAGTAATTATTAAGTAGCGGAAAAACGAAGATACTTCTTGGTTTCAAAATGTCCGTCTGTCCATCCGTCCGTCCCTTTCATAAATTTTCTGCATTTTGAGGTAGAAGGTTGAAATTCGGAATGTAGCATACTATGGGCATGAGTATCTTCACTATTTAGTTTGGTTTTGATTGGCTCGCTGGGGTCAGAAATACGGGGGTGGGAGTTAGAGGGGACCAACTGATCTATGTAGTATTTAGGCATGTAAAGGAATGAAATTCGATGTGCATATTCCTATAGGCAAAATTTACATTCTATGAAGTTTGGGCCAAATTGTCCCAGTGGGGTTGGAGTCGTGGGGGTGGTAGTCACTTGGTCTTTAGAATTATGGCAATATATGGCGTGTGATATATCATTCGATCGAAAATGATGAGAAACGAAAGAAGACAGGGTTATTTTATATTTTCTAAATAGGAAGTTCGAAAAAATAAATTTTTAGATAACATTAAGCCTAACAGCGTTATGCTCTTGATACAAATAAGCTCTGGATAACAATAGATCTAATAACTCGTAAGGAGTTGGTTGATATATTACACGCCATATCTTAGCATTGAAAGCCCTAACAATAATATATTGTACCATTAGGGCACCTGCTACAAAACCAATTCCCACTATCATTATTTTCTCGTTATATTCACTCACAGCACGTTGTTACGATTGTTTGATATATTACATGCCATATCTTAGCATTGAAAGTTCCATTTGGTACCATTAAAACGCGTACTACTAAATATTTCACACTAACATTATTTACGCGTTATATTCATTCATGAGACATCCTTGCACGTACACGTGCCATTAGACTAATACCTGCTATCACTAGTTACTCTTATATATTCGTTCATGATATGTTGTGACGATTACATGCCATATCTGGTTATAGGAAGTTTTTAAGGGGGTATCATAATGGTACCATTAAAGCACGTGCCATTATAGTACGTACTTATTCCGGCTATCTCACGTTCGTACTTGTTCGTGCTCTGTCCCATATTAATGGATTGGTGAAAACAGATTTTGAAAAGGTTAATTCGTTTTCAAGTTATCGTAATAAATACTAAGATCCTAGGAATAAAAATATTCTCTTGATTTAGAGACCGAACTGCCCTTTCAATAATCGTCAAACACGTGCATCCTGCACGCGCACCATCTCATTAACGTTTAGAGCACGCGCAGAGCCGAACCCATGTATGTTCTCAACACGCGTTTTCCCGAATGCGAGGATAATTCGTGTCTTCCAGCAATTCAATACATGCACTCTTTCTATTGCATCGCAATGAATTGTGGGATTGTCTACAGACAGACGGAAGGACGGACAGCTGGACAAACCGATCACATAAGCACATTCTATATATAGAAAATGTGCTAAAAATTGATTTCTATTAATTCCGCGCTTACAGAATCATTTCAGGCCAATCCACTAGATTTCACGGCTAAACTCATATGCCTAATTCCCGAGAAAACATTGCCATATACTCGAGAATCTACAGCCAGCTTCCCACTAGACCAGCCATGAGATTTTACTGGTTTCCCCTGCTTTGAGACTCAACTGGCTGTCTCTCTGCAAATTCTACGACCAGATTTGCAAACTCCACTGCCAGCCTCTGCTAAGAGAATCTTCATAGTCTGCTAAGCGTATTGTACATCTGAATACAGCTAATCCTACGGTGATTTCAACGGATGTTAATAAATAAATAAAATTTGTATGGATTAAGCCAATAAGTATACAAAACACCGCCACCTATGGTGTCAATAATTTCATCCGTCAATACGCATAATAAGAGAAGCTTCTAGAGATTTTGCCGACTTTGATCACGGTAAAAATTGTTTGAACTCTGATCTAGTTCATAATGTTTCGTGTGGACCATTTCCACAGTATTCCTTGACTACGAGAATTCCGGAAAAATATCGAACTAACCAAAGCCCGCTGCCATAAAAGACATTACAGGGACGTGCTCAGTATCGGCTAGCATGAAACGTTTCACGCAATTGACG
Source organism: Rhysida immarginata (assembly GCA_023313115.1). Classification (NCBI taxonomy): domain Eukaryota; kingdom Metazoa; phylum Arthropoda; class Chilopoda; order Scolopendromorpha; family Scolopendridae; genus Rhysida; species Rhysida immarginata. The sequence continues at coordinate 985,787 of JAHWFO010088925.1, forward strand.
TGCAATATTGCCTCCAGCAACACCAGAATTCAATGTTAGGGTCACAACAAATTAGCCTGCGGATTGTGGAACCTTCTCTCCGTGATATGAAATTTAGAAGCGGACATACAACCTGAATATTCTTGATTTGTCTACGATAAACATCCATGAACCTCGCCTGGTCTCGGAAACATTACCACGGGACGCTTTGTCTGGTCTGGATTAAATTTTTTTGCTCTGGAAAAAATTCTCATCTTGTAATTAAGGCATTCTCAACATTTCATGAATATCTGAAGAATGGTTTTTTTCTATACTGAGCTGCAAATGTGAACTAAGAGACACTCTGTCTCATTTAAAGTGAACAATAGCCTTACTTACTTACTTACTTACTTACTTACTTACTTACTTACTTTTCAAACCCGCTTATCCGTTAGGGTTGCAGGGGCAGCAGCCCTATGGAGGGTCTCCAACGCTCGCGATCTTCCGCCATCAGGCGCTTGTCCTCAATGGTAATACCCAAGCGATTCGAAGCCTGATTCTCCATACAGTCAAGCCACGTGGTTCTAGGCCGACCCCTTGGTCTCTTACACCAGTTTGGAAAATAGCAACTGCCTAAGAAGTCCAGCTTGCGGCATCCATATCACGTGGCTATACCAACGCAACTGAGATCTCTTAATGCGGATGAAAAAAATTTCGACCGATGCCAAAAGTTTAACCGGCGAAATAACAGATGGTTATATGCGGATCCTTCGGATGTACTAACAAGGGAACCTCACATAGCCTAACCGCTTTAACAATGGAGTCCTTGTATGCTGAAAATTTTTCGTTTTTGCGGTTTATTTTGAAAGAAACACAATTTCGCACTCTGTTATTTTGCAAGCATCTATAGTAGCTTCAGATGAGTAACATACTTCAATTTGGTGGAAATCTGTGACATACATGTTCGAGGGATTCCCTTGTAAGTGTCCTGCGCACCAAGTTTCCCGCAACTGTGATGGTTTTAGGGGTGGTGAGTAGCGAAGGACATGTCATGCCACCCCGTTCTTTCCACAGGGTCTTCGTATGAATGCTGCTGGCTACATTGCAGTACTATAAGCATTTGCGAAGCCATGGATAGACAGCGTTCGAAATGGCAGGTCATATATCTTTCAACAGGACTCTGCAGCTGCACATAAAACTGTGACAACACAAGAATGGATGGCAACCCATCTACATGGTCACATCACATCGAATTTGGTCGCCAAATCTCAAAACCTTGGACTATTACATGTGTGGCATTATTGAATGGGAAGCTAATCGACATTCCAACAATACCAGTGGTTCCGTCAAGGCCGCCATTGTCCAGGTCGACATCCAGAAGAATCATTTAATTGGGGCATGTCAAAGCTTTCGGTTTTGCATTGAAGCCGTTATTGCGGCTAATGGCAGTTGCATCGAATAAACTGTTTTCCAACCCTTCCTACATCCGTGTACCTAATTTTGTATGAATAAAATACGTCGTTTGGCATATACGTTGTTTGTATGATGTTTTGTTCTACTATCTGCATCGTGTTCTCAAATATCCTACGCACCCTGAGTATACCGCATGGTCCCCTCTAACTCTTACCCCCGTAACTCGGACCCCAGTGGGCCAATCGAAACTAATCTAAATAGTAAAATAGGATATACCCGTGGTAAGCTAAATTCTGAATTTCAATCTGCTCCATTCTTCCACTACTTAATAACTGAAACTTATGTTGGAATGGGGCGCACATGTACCGTCCCCAAAACGTGTTCAATTTTACCTCCATTTTGGGCTTAACCTTATCAGCTAATTGCGCATGATGTAGTCACGAGGAATCGTATAAGAGGTTCAAAATCGTTCATTCTCAATTGTCTCAACCCTATGTATTGTGATAAACTTCGACGGAGGCGTTTTAATTTCACATGAACTTTCTTTTATGAATCACTAATTTCTCATTTCGTTTTTTTTGTAAACGCAGCTTCCTACTAATATCCAGCAGTAGAATGAACCAATATCTCGATTTTAAATATTACCCTGCGTGCCTTCCTAATATAGACTCTCCTGCTCTCTATCATTTTCCAAAACTTATTACTCTAGATTAACTTAAAAATTTGATTCATGATTTCGATTTCTGAGAGCATCGTAAAAAAAAAATAGAGCCTCTCCTCTATCTCATCCCTGAGGAAGTCACATGGCCCAACCTCGTGCCATTCAACCAAATGTAGCCCAACCCACTCTGCCAATACCTCTGAGGGGAATGGTCGTGGAGGAGGGGGCGAGAGAGAGAGAAAGAGAGAAGTGGAGCGTTATTTCAACGTAAAAGAGAGTCAAACATCTCGTTCTGGTCGGGAAACGAAAACGGGGCAACCGATCTCGTAATCAGAGAAATCTGGTCGGGCAAGTAGTCACCCTCGCGGGAGCAGTGGCACTCGCCCCGCCAATAGAATGATGATCATCCCAAGTCCATTCGTCCAACGATGACTCTGGAGGGACAAAAGGGAGGGGAAGAGGGGAAACACACAAATGCCAAAAGAGAAACCGGTTTCCGATCTCATCTGGTTAAATTTCACGAAACACCGAACGAGGCCAGAAGGTAAAAGAGAATGAGAGACGCCAACGTTTGTGACCAGCGTTTCAACATTCCGTTGCGATTTTCAAGATTCACGGCGCTCTAAACTTAATTAGGCAAAAGCTCAGTGGTAACAATTGATACAGCAGTAATCAGAGGAAAATTATCAACGTATGATGAAGTATAAATTTCAATGGAATTCCAATATAAAAGTGTAACAACATCAAATGTACTCGAATTTAAAGAAAACTAGGACACCCTATTATACACAAACTGGCCAATGAATTAAAAACCTCGCCCCTCCCGCCTTTGGTCCATGCAGGAGGTATGACGGTGTGACGCCCCAACTGTTCCACGACACCCGACCCAGGTATGCGGTAACCAACAGCAAAACTGCCACAGCAGAAGGCGATCACCAGGTTCTAGAATTAATTAGTGTGTTCCGGCACTACATGCACACATGACAGGACCAATTGATGTAAAAAAATGCGTTTTAATTTTTATTGAATAACTATATTAACCCAGATTAAGGTGTAGTAATAATAACACAACAACTTGTTGTGTTGACAAATTAACACAATCAGAAAGTAAAAATCAAGATTGCAAAATAAAAATTACACCTACTCAATAGAGGCAATAAATTTAAATGAATGGTTTTCACATAAAAGTCTTAAACTGTCCAACTCGTACTTAATAATTGTCTATTAAATTACATAGTTTTTATCACTTTAATTATACAGGTCAGTGCACCACATATAAACGTTAATGTCAATTTTGGATCAAAACTGAATAGTCACTAGATAAGTTTATCGTTTACTAAAAGTGTATAATAGAGCTTACTACACTAAAGACTATATCAAAGCACTAACATTACCTTGCAAGTGTTCCTTAGTTAGTTATAACTTCATGAAAGCCTAAGTTTTGATATTCTCAAGAAATTTTCACTTATTAATCAAGTCAGATTTGATTAACTCACTTGCAGTAAAGTTAAATGACAATAGTTCAAAGTCTAACCGGAAAACCTTTTAAGAGTAACAAACAGGTGGATACTCACCGGCATCTAAAGGAAATATTACAGTCCTACCTCAGTTTCAAGGAATTTAAAACATTCGGCCCTTGGATCCGTTCAGAATACGCAAATTGAATTGCCAATGGTCCCTTCAAATGAGCTTGTTCTCTCCTACGACCAGATGTGGTTATACCATCACAACTGAAGGTTTAGCTGACTGCTGACAGGTTCACTACGATGTGGCTCAGCAATTCCAAGGGTTTCCAAAAAAATCTAGCCGTGGTTGGGTTGAATACACCATCCCTAGGCTTGCCAAAGCCTAACTCCAGGTAATGCTGCACAAGGCTTGCCAAAGCCTGTATCCATCTTGTCAAACGTTGAGGGGCTTGCCAAAGCCTCATTTATCCAAAATGTGGTATAGTTAAGACTAACTATGACCAAATGATAGCACTTCTTGCTATTCTATATGCTTCAGCAGCAGATCAACTGCTGTCAAGGTTACACAGAACAGATCTGATGTGAAAACGCCAACAAACACTATTGGAAGTGAATGTCATAATACCAAGCAAAATGGGATTATACAGGGTGAATACAAAAGTCTGAACCCCCCTTTTATTTTTTGAACCGAAGCAGATATATCAATTTTAATGAATCCAATTAATAGGAAGTTGTGGGTGGCCTATCCCATTGTGCACTTTTCATCATCCCAAATATGCAAATTAGGACATATTCAAAATTTATCTCAAACACCGTAAGGGATAGAGAAAAAAACCCAATTGCAAACTTGTTCAGCATAAAAAACCAAACAAAACAAAAAAAATCATCCAAATCGGACCAACCAATCACCCACAATCACGTGGTGAACTGACGCCACAATCACCATAACACAATTGGGCACGGAACCTAACTGACGCCAAAACATGCCTTTTATTTGCTTTTCCGCATGAAAGTGAATGTGAGTGTGGTAATTTATGTTAATTTTTTGATTTGCATGCTTTACATGATGGAAACATCAACATTCAGTTTTCCTTGTGCAGTGTGACTGTTTGTAAGCTACAAACAGTTCACCACGTGATTGTGGGTGATTGGTTGGTCCGATTTGGATGATTTTTTTTGTTTTGTTTGTTTTTTTATGCTGAACAAGTTTGCAATTGGGTTTTTTTCTCTATCCCTTACGGTTTTTGAGATAAATTTTGAATGTGTCCTAATTTGCATATTTGGGATGATGAAAAGTGCACCATGGGATAGGCCACCCAAAACTTCCTATTCATTGGATTCATCAAAATTGACATATCTGCTTCGGTTCAAAAAATAAAAGGGGGGTTCAGACTTTTGTATTCACCCTATATATTAACAACACATTGATAATGGAAAATGGTTCAAATTAATTAAACACAATGAACAAGTTTATTTACAATGCAAACTGACAATATAACAAGATATTTAAAAAAAACAAATCACTGACGGACTGTCACAACGGTTGCCCTAGAGTAAATAAAGTTTTAAAGCATTTGTAAGCCAATGGAGCGTTCTCTAGACATTCTCTTAGTTCTCTTAGCAGAAGAGGATTATGCTATGCTATCGGATACGTCGTTTCAACATTTCCAGGACATTCTCTGTGGGGCCAAGATCTAGTATGTTGGTTTATTAGAAATTTTGGCGTCGACTACTAAGGTCATTTTGCGCCTTTTACAAAAGTTATATCTGTACGCAGCCCGGGACAAACACAAACATCCATGCCCACGGCGGGATTCGAACCCACGACCAGGCGAACTCGAGACCTAGAAACCTACGCCAGGGTAAAGGACGGTAATTATCACTTAATTTTTGCTTTAATCGTGCGCGATGAACAATGTTACGCATTGTCGTTCATGTAAAGGCTGGTCGGCAGCAATGTTCATCTACTCCGTGGTGGAGGGCGCCTGGTGGAGGATCCATGGAGCGAATGTGGTCTTCATTGTAAATTTTATTTTCTGGTATTCAATAATTTCGTGAAAGAGTATGAAAGGACGAGTAGGAATCAAAAATAATAAAAAAAATTTAAGAACATAGGAGTGGTGAGTCGGGAGAGACTATTATGAAGAGTTTTTTATAGATTTCTTGCAATGATAGCTAGCTTAAGGCTTCATTCTATTTATCTCATATGAATTAAATGTGTTTAAGCGGTACTTGGTTTAGTGCCATGAAATGAAATTTACGGAACCAGGTGCTTTTCAGAAGGCGCAGATTGCTCGGACAATATGTTAACCGTTTATTATTAGTGAATGGGCTACTGTTTTATTAAATAGCCCATAACATATTGTTGCAATTACCCCTCATACTTTGCCGTCAGGAGCGCGTAACTAAAAATTAAAGCACGTAGCGCAAGCTCGCTTAGTGAGCATAAAAGATGAGATGTCTGTAACTTGCACACGTATGAATCGTTGCTGTCATGGATAAAACGGGCGATTTATCAGATCTGAAAAAGAGGATGATCTTGGGTTTTCGGGCCAAAGATGGCAGCAGTTTGTGATGTGTTCTTGTGCTGTAATTGGATAAACGACACCATTGCAAATAAACGGCGTAGAAATTACGAAGCACCACGCATCATTGAAGTGAGAGGTGAACGTCGATTGCGAAGTTGTGTGCAACACACCGTCCAAAATAACCCAGGGACTGCCTGGCGCGTTGACAAGTAGGGTTCATCGAAGCAGAAGGACGGTCAATGCAACTACTCTGACAAAAGCGGAAACGTCTACACTCTGCATTGCAGTAATTAGACCTCTTGTGATTGGCCAAAAATTGCCTTTTTCGTCTGAGTTTCTCCTCCATCGAGTAGATGGACGTTGTCGCATTCGGCGGGAAATCTCTTAAAATATTCATCCTGCAATCATTCTTAGAAGAACACAAGCTGGAGTGACTATATTATGGTCTCCGGTAAGTCTTCTAGACATTGTCTGGGTCACTGATACCCTTGAAAGACACTCACCCGATTTGGCGGATCAGGATGGATAATAACCATGTTTTCTGTATTCCTCAGGATGGATGGGATATTCCAGTAGGGCAAAAGTCATGCGGCCAAAATTATCCGAGAGTGGGGGTTCGAGAAATATGACCAAGATCTCCAAGTACTTTCCTAGCTTCCTAATTTCCTAGATTTAAATCAATCGACCACCTTTAGGGTCACCTCGATCGCCATATTCGCTCTTCGGGACCTCCAACAGCAATCTTCCTTCAGCAGCTGTCGGGCACATTGTAGTCTGCATGGCTTCAGTTACACACAATTTAGTACTTTATTGATTCTCTCCCATCTCGTCTAGATTGTACATGACTGTTTGTAATGGGGATTAGTCTGACACTAGCCGGTCGTCCGTGATTGTGTGATATGTAAAAGCGTATTAATTATCTAAACTAGCCTAGTTGTAGGTTTATATCTCGTTATTTGAGCATATTTTGAAATAGGACAGGAATGTTGCAGATTAGTTGGAATTTTGACAACACAGATGCAAATGTATTTAAAAACATTTTAAAAAATTAAGAAAAACAAACTTGAACAAAATCAGAATCCTAATAATATTAATAACTAGAAGAGGTACCCGGCGTTGACCGGGATAATTACACTTGCACAAACTTTTCCTTTCATTGTTAGTCATGAGATATTGATTGTTGGTCCATGCAGAGCGTTTGTGAATTGCGTGTTGATACCATTGTTGATACCTATTGTTGTACAAACTTTGCCTTGCATTGTTGGTCATGAGATATTTCTCATTAATATGCCTTGCCATAACCATGAATATCGATTTTTTATCGATATTTATTATTTTTCCGAAATCTGAGGTAGACAGTGACCTTCCTCATGCTTTGAAGGTCATGTATGCGAAATTTTATCAAGATCGGAATAAAACTGTAGATTTGTATAAAAAACATACACACAGACCCACAGACGCACAGACCCACAAACATCCTTCTTTATATATATAGAAGATAATACTTAAATAGTTTTATAAATATTTAAGAAAGAAGCCTGTTCGTGAAGTAAATTTCCTTCTTAACTTCAGTAAATTCCAAAACAATTTAAAATTTTTCAATTTCAAATTGAAATAAAATAAAACATTCTTCCGCCTGTTTATAGCTTTACAACTTTTTTGTTTATACATTTCCTATTTACCCATTCGCTGTGTCCTTAAAGAGGATATTGCAATGCGAGTCGAGTTGTGTTGTTGTTGTTGTTCTCCTCTTTGAGATGGGCGAAGCGCCGCCGCTTGTCTAATGGATACGCAGAGGGACAAAAGCATTCGTTGCCAACGTTCCAAGGGAAATAAGGAAAATCCTTTGTCTGAATAGGTAATGCAGAGTACGTCTCTGTCTCTCTCTCTGTCTCTCTCTCTCTCCCTCCACGGACAATTCCCTCGGCCATAAATAAGAAACAAATTCAGGTTTACCAACGGCCAGTGAATGGGCAATGAGAAGCAAAAGAGGACATCTTCTCATAATTTGGTCTTGCTGGAACGTCCTTCCTATTACAAGATTAAAACCATTTGACGCTTTGAACCCGAGGACAGGACGTGCTTCCATGCATCTACAACCTCATTTAGTGCGTAAAGATAAATTTTCATTTATTTGTCTTGAGTAAAAAGAATGGTACGCAAGACGGAGGTTAGTATCTACGCTTTACACGATTTATTATGCGATAGGAATGTGTGTAAAAATCGGCGGAAGTGTAGGAGACAAAAGTGTTTCAACAAGACCCTGAGGATGGAAGACTGTGTCACGTAAATTATCTACGGCATTTTTAGACTGTCATAAAATTTTGTTTACGCACGCTTGCTCTTCATGAATTTAAATGTCACACCACAGCTCTATGAAATGTTAGCTCTGTTAGGTTTATTCAGAATTTCGTATCTAATGAAGACTGCAACACATAAGAGAAAATATTGTAAAATGAAGCCAGAATAATGTGGCCTTTTTTTGTGTCTTAAGGATATCGATCAGATTTTGATATTCGCCATCTTGAAAAATTTTTTTATTTTAAAGATCTTCTACTTTATAAATGCAATTTAAAGTTTTTGTTTAGATGTTAACAATTGAGATTTTGAAAATTTTGAAAATTTAACTATCCAATAAGGAAGCTTTATTATCAAGTCCATTGTTGGGATTGGCTATTGTTAACAATTTGAAAAAAGTAATTTTTTAGATTGTTACAACAGTATTATTGTTAAACTCAGGATGGTCAACACCACAGGGGAATAAGAAACAGAGGGGAAACTCCCTATAGCCGCAAGGGAAACTTTTCTGAGATCACGTGACGAAAGTTAACCGATGAAATTTTCCTTAAAAACACTCCTGGCTTTGCGGCGCTACTGTCGGTTTCGTCATAATTACGTCATTCTCTCGCAAACGAGGCCAACGAGAGACAGGCCAGGGCACTCAAAAGTCAGGTGACCATCGGGGTCCGAGCAACAATCGGACTCAACCTCTGGGCCTTCGTTTCGCCTTTGGAAGGGGGGTAGAGTTTGACGAATTCTGGATGAATACCATTTACCACAAAGGTATATCCCAGTTTATTAAGAGAAAAGAGTGGGAAGAAATGTCAGTACGAATTTGAATGACATAGACATTGTGCAACCTGCTTCAGCCAATGTAAAAATATGGCAGAAAAATTGGTGATATGCGGGCTCCTTCGTTACTATTGGAAAAAGGGGACCAGTGCTCGAGCAGCAGCCGCCGAAATTTGCAGGGTGGAAGGTCAGGGTGTGACCAATGAACGGACAGCACGGCGGTAGTTCTCCCGCTTTTCGTCTGGAGATATGGGCCTGGAAGATGCGCCAAGGAGCAGAAGACCCAAAGAAGTGGATGACGCAGCCCTACGGCAACAAGTGGAAGCCAACCCAGGCGGCACCACCCGTGGACTAACGGCGGACATCGGGACATCGCAATCGAGTGTGGTTCGACATCTGCACGCCATGGGAAAGGTCAACAGGAGCTGCGAGTTGTGCCCCACGAGCTGACGCCCGCGCAAGCATACAACGGGTGAAGGTGTGTCGTCAGCTGCTGGAAAAAAATCGAGGTTTTGCCACATCCAGCATACAGCCCCGACCTGGCATCTTCCGACTACCATCTCTTACGGTCCATGACGCACTTCATGCGTGGAGGCGCTTCGCCAATGTCAGTGGGGTTGAAGACGCCGTGCGTGACTTTTTCGCCCAGAAACCGGAGGAGTGGTTTCGCAAAGGCATCCGCCAGCTGGCTGATTGTTGGACTCTACTTTGAAGATTAGCAATGAGTGGTTCCTGTCTGGTGCCCATTTAAAAGTTTGCGCGGTGATCGGCTACTACTTTTGACTCAACCTCTGTAATAATCTGAAGAGAGCAATGACATTTTTTTTCTTTATTAAATTTAGTGTCTACTCATTGAAAACATGATTTTTACATTTGGAAAGTAATATCATGTACCGGAACATAAAATTATATGATGAATTATCTGATTTCTGAGATATATCAATTTTTAAAATTTTTAAAATATTTTGATACTATTATTGCAACCAGATTACCTTGAACCTTTACTTGGAATTTTAATTATTCAAAATAATTTTTAGCTGCGGCTTATACACTGAGTGGCCAGTTTCTTAGGAACACCCATGACTATGAAATATCAATTACTAAGTATCAGTTGGTCACGTGACAGTCTGTACAAATATAAAGCGAGAACACACCTGTCAACTGCAAGTGGTTTGACCGTCACCATGGGGAAAACAAAGGATTTGAGCGACTTCGAGCGCGGGATGATAGTAGGTGCCGACGAGCTGAACTGGGTATTTCGGAAACCACACGTCTTCTAGGATTTGGCCGAATAACCATTTCAAGTGTTTATCAGGACTGGTTAAACAACCAAAAAACAACCAGCCAGATATAAGCCTGTGGTCGCAAACGCCTCGTCGATCCAAGAGGTGAGCATAGGATGGGAATGCTTATTCGTGTGAATAGAAACGTCACGACTCGTCAACTAATCGCGGAATACTACACTGGACCGCAGAATAACATCTCCGAACGTACTACACGCCGTACATTGGCAAGGATGGGCTACAACAGCTGAGGGCCAGTCTGGGTACTTTTGATCACCACCCAAAACCGCAAAAAGACGTCTCCAATTTGCCCTTGATCACCAACACTGGACCGTCGACGACTGGAAGAAGATCTGCTGGTCGGATGAATCCCGCATCCTCTTGCACCATGCAGATGGCCGACGCAGAATTTGGAGACAACAGCACGAAACGATGGACCCCCTCCTGTCTGGTTTCCACTGTTCAGGCTGGTGGAGGCTCTGTAATGGTCTGGGGAATGTTTTCCTGGCATACTCTTGGTCCGCTGATACCCGTAGAACAATGCCTTAATGGCCAGGGCTACCTGAATATTGTTGCCGACCACATTCATCCCTGCATGGCAACTGTGTTTCACCCATCGGAAGGATGCTTCCAACAGGACAATGCTTCGTGTCAGAAGGCTCGTATCGTCATGGAATAGTTTCAAGAGCACGATAATGAATTCAACTTACTCCTCTAGCCACCACAATCCCCGGATTTGAACCTAATCGAACATTTTTGGGATGAGCTGGAACGGGTTATTCGAGATTTGCATCCACCACATCCAATAAGCATTAAACTGGAAGCAGCTGTTGCATCCGCATAGACAAACATCACGGAACAATGCTTCTAGTGGCTAACTGAATCCATGCCATGGCGAATTCGTGCTGCTATAGCTGCTAGAGGTGGCGCAACACAGTATTAGGGGGGGGGGGGTTCCTAATAAACTGGCCACTCAGCGTAGAATGAAGTTTAATAGAAATAGATTTGGTATCTCTGATAAGTTAGGAATGAAAGGCGAAACCGGTAGGAATTCTGTGTTTTCTTTTCCTATATGCACTGCAAGGCCTCCATCAACTTTATTTCTTATGAAGATTCCAAGATATAAGCCTTTCGAAATGATGCGAATATACCGTAGTATCAATCATATGAAATATTAATATGATTAGATACCACTAAACGATAAAAGCAAACATAGCAATGGAGGATTCTGGTGAAAAATAATATCCAGTCATTAATATTATGACTTTTTTGTGCTAAAATCTTTTTGAGGGAATCAAAAATTAACTAAAACCACTTTTTCACAATTTAATATTTCACTTATATCAGGCGTAACAAAAAGAGTAGACTGGCTACAAGTAATCAGTTTCTGTACCAAAAATAAGAAGAAGAGTTTATAGGTCCTAAAAGTGAATTATTACTGGGTTATATATTTCTAAGGAGCGTCTAGTTACACCCTTAATGATCAAAAGAAGCGAACATAACTGCAACTGTAATTATAGGAAGAGAAAAATGTTTACATTTTTGATCTGGATTAATTAAACGGAATAAGTGTAATGATAATTGAATGGAGGTGATTCGAAATTTTGTTGTTATTTTCTACTACTAATTAGAAGGACATTCCTGTTTCCATCTGAAGTTGATGATCTTCGGAGGAGGGAAAAAATTGTCAACAGAAAAATTAGACGCTCCAAATGAGTTTTTCATTTGACTCGCCTCAAGTTAAATAGAGAATTAGGAAAAAAAAGCGGCAGCAAAAAGAAACGCGTGTCTTTTTAGAAAGAAGAAGAAAATATCTTGAGCCTTCTTTCTTTGACGGCATTTGCTCTCCCCTTGAAATCGATCAACACGTCAAATGTGAATTCATTCTAAAACACGGCAATAAAGAACTTTCTAACGTTTAAATGATTGCTAACGTTTAATTATACTATAGAATTAAACAAATAGTAAAAAAGATGGTATCCTCCAATTAGGAGCCATCCCTCTTCCTTTTGGATGAGTAGGGAACCTCAACCTTATTTGTGCAATATATAAGGCGTATTCAATAAGTTTCAGAGTGCAGGCTTATACAGACAAGTGATTTTCAGGATCTTAGCTAATTTGGTGGAGGACACGCGTAAATATACGGTGAAGATGTAGCATATCTGCATATGCTGCTGGATATAAGTGCCGCGTCTGGGGATGTAATGAGAAGTTATGCAAGGGAATACAGTCCAATATCGCTGCAGAGGTTGATGTGAGTGTCGGGAACTATTCACCAGTATCACGAAAACATTACAGTACCGTAAAGTGTGTGAGAAATACTCATAATTTGGAACTAGCACAAGAAGCCTTCCGCATGGCTATGTCATTGGACTTTTTGGAGCGCTATCACGATGATGAGGATTTCTTGTCAATAATTGTGACGGGGGACGAGAGCTGGTGCCACCATTATGAAGCTGAATCCAAGCGCCAAAATCTGCAATGAAAACATCCAGGATCACCACCACCCAAATAAATCAAAGTCAATTCGCAGTAGCGGACGCAGATTTCATACGGATGAGGAAGTCAAGAGGCGCTTCGGAATTGGTTCAAACAACAACCCAAGACCTTCTCTAAGAAGGGCATTCCGCGCCTGGTATAACAGCGGGATAACTGCTTGAACCACACGGTCAATATTTTTGAAATAAATTCATTTATTTAATCCCCATTGCATTCAGGCTGTTACTTATTGAATACACCTCATAAATAGTAAGTAATAAGGTTTAGTATAACATAGTCTTTTAATCCTCTGTTCCATTGTTGATCTGCTATTGCATGAGTTTGGCTACAAACCAATCATAAAACGTAACAAAACTAACAACTCGCAGCTTTATGAAAAGCCATGACTGCAGGCGTTGTTAAAGATAAAACATTTTCTACCGAACATCTTAGTGTAATGTGTGATAGAGACAGACGAGCATTAAAGAGAGTTGCCATCTAAGAAGAAGATAAACGCTACAGCACTGCAGAGATGAGTGAGCAAAAATCCTAGACTGTTGATGAGTGGCTCGACTTATTATCCTTCACATTGTTCATCACCACCAGACGGATTTAGTGTAGAGAAATCCTAAAGATGCATACGCTCGAATAACGTTATACGATATTCAAACTTCTCCCACACATTCTCCAGCATTCAGTCGTTATAGTTCCACTGCTAATGTGATTGGAGTTTTTGACTATATATGTTTCCGGCTTAAATATAGTGTCTTTCATATAGCTCCATAAGAAAAAGTCACATGGCGTTATGTCTGAAGATCAGGGGCAGTGAAAGAGTCATGTTCTGGTTCCCGCATATCAAGAGTAGCTTACATTGTCATTAATTCTTTCTATTCTTTATTCCATGATTATGATATCGTCATTAGTTATTGACGTCGATGGTAGAAGCATCTCTTGGCATTCACTTAAACCATAGAGCCCCTCTGCAAATATAGGGTGAGTGTCACTCTGCGCTCAACTATCTCAGATATACCCTTACTTCATAAAGTTCGTGGACTCGGCGTAAAGCGTTGCTGGCGTACTCTACAGCGCATAGTTTGCGTAACTTGATGATGCCATGTCTCTTTCCTTTTTCGTTTCAATGAGAGTTAGTTGCGTGCGTACAGAGCAAACAGGGTTTCTGTTTTGAAGGATAGTTGAATGAGAGTGACGAAACTCGAGAATGTTACAGAACGTGAAGTTCTGCCAAAAATTAGGCAAATTAGCTAGTGAAACCTTTCAGATGATCAAATGCGTGTACGGCGTCGAAGCCATACGTACACGATAATGCCGCTGTACATAGATCGGTGCTTGTCCAAGGGGAATCAGCGCAGCCGCAGGTCGTCGTTTAGCCACACGCTCCATTCTCACCTGATCTCGCACCATACGATTCCTTTCTCTTTGTCCGCATGAATGAAAAGCTACTTGGTCGTAGATTGCAGTCGGCGAGGAGCTTGTCACTGCCCCAAGAACAGCCGTACCGGATATTCCTAGCAATGCCTATCAGATGAGTTTCTAGCAAATATACCAATGTTGATAGACATACATAATGGTCAAAAGCGACAATTTTGATGGAGAATGTGGAACATTTTTTTCAGGACACTCTGTATTTTGAGCAATGTCCACCTCAAGGCGCTGACTTTGATTCCTGTAATGAGATAACATTTTCTACGATGATAATGCCCCCAATGATAAGGTCTGGTAGTAATGTTGGTTTAAAGCGCATAAAAATTTTAATGTTAAACATTTTCTCCTGCAAGTACCGTTATCCTAATTTTGTTAGGGGGCGTTATTCCTAACAAATTCAATGTGGTTCAAGCCAAGTGTATTTATAAACTTTTTCCTTAGTTTACGAGGTGTTTTCCTTATTTAGCTCAACTCCTGTAAATACCAGTAAAAAATGCTCAAAAGAAAAAAACAAATTTGTCTGATTTCGATATAATTTCTGAAATTACAGTTGATTTACTATTTGGCTATATAAAGAAAAGCGCATCGTCTTTTTTCCAAGAACAAAATCAGAATGTATGTTGATTAGAATTAAATTATCTATTTAGAATTCTGTTTTGAGTAAGTTTCTCTTTTGAATATGCTTCCAGCAGAGACCGAGCGAAAAAACAAATGTCACTAGGCAACACGCGAGAATAAATTTTTATGGTTAATAACATTTTCTAGGAAATCCTAAGGCATCCAACGTGTTTTTCATAAGAGGATTTTTTTGTAAGGTTGAACGAGATTGTTTTTTCTTTGAAATAAAAAACATTCTTGTTTACCTGTTTTTATGTAAATAATATCGTTTCTTTGCTTCTGCATAATATAAGAAAATTAAAAACAATCAAAATTTTGTGCTAATTTGAAAATATTTTTTTTTCATTAAGGAAATGCTGATTGCTGCCTTCCTCATCAAGTATTTTCATATTTTCAGAATATTTTTATCAAATATTTTCATCAAGTATGATTGCTGCCTTCCTTAACAGAGGTGCTACGACTAACATCCAATTTTAATTCTTCGGACCTTCGCCAAGCGGAAGACTCACTTTGCTATTGACTTTGTAAAAATAACCCAATATTAGCATTGTGCCTTAATTGGCTTAAAAAAATTTAGAACTTTAATGATGGGTCAAAAAAAAGGTCCAATGATGACAAAATTTGAAGAGACGGGTTCTTTGAACGTCAAACAGGTAGAGTCAAAGAAAGTCAATGGTCAATAAAACAGTAGAGAATGAGTCAGTATTATAAGAAGACTCGATGTCCAATACTAGGGGAATCAGTAGTTCAAGGGGATTGCTCGCTCATTAGGAAAGCCTGGCAGCACTGCTCACAAAATTTTAAGAACCATTTTGAAATAGTACCCATAGAAAATCCCCCATCTGCCTCCTGACCGTGTTGCAAGAGGAACATTTGCACTGTAGTTTATTGCACAATGGGTTGAAGTTGACAATAAATTTACACGGAATAGGTATCCTGTATTTCCTTGTTTCCCTACTTGTGGATTAGAGGTTTTCACTTTATAGTTAGTTCCATTCCACAGTATTTGCTTATTGTTTTTTAGTAGACACCTATAGAGCTTTTTGAAATGTGAACTATAATTATAAACACCCTGTACTTTTCCAATGACAAACCATTATTAAACATATCTGCATTTAATTTCTGAAGGTTAAAAATCTATATCTGTCATCATTTGTAGCCTTTTTCTTCTTAGATCCTGCAAACTTGTTATTGAGATACCTTGAAGCTTGGCATGTTATATGGGGGGAAGAAACAGAGGCTGGGATTAGATTTGGTATTTCATCATCTATTTCATGTGTGAATATGATGCGATAATCATTCCCCACCGCCCCAAATATTCATTGTTGACTTGGCTTTCCTTTTATGGGAGTACTCGTGTTGGTTCTTCAAGTTAATATACTAAAGAGTATCTTGCTGGATAGAATTTTTCTATGAATTTAAACCAAATTTCAGATGAGAGTTTAGGCCTACCATTAAAAATAATAACATTAATTCTTTATTGGTATTGATTATTTTGGAAACAGTGTTTGGTCTTCAACTTCAAAGCATTCATCCAGAATGAATTGCTCTGTATCCTTTTAGCTGATATCATTCAAAATTAAAAAGTTTCCTCAAAGCTAAACAAGAGACTAAAGCTTGGAAGTATCCGAACACTAAACCTTTTATCGGAAAGTAATTTAATTTAATTTTGTAACAAAAAACGTAGCTACACGGAAAAGTACTTTTAAAATGAACGACTCTTATTTATTTTCCTTTTTTTATACCCTGCCTCTTCTTCCCGTTCTTCTATTTTCACCTGTTTTCAATGGAGCACACAAACTCTGTATAATTTATCAGCAGGAACACAAGGAGAACTGTGTACTCTGTTTTACGATCGCAAATGGTGTTTCTCACTCGGACAAAATTAAATTAGATGAGATAAACTTTTAATTGCATTAGCAATGCTTATTAGTTTCATCATTTTAGCAACGAACAGCAACAAGAAAATTGGGGAGAGGAGGCCAATTTGGTGTAATGTGAACCTTAAATTGCATTAAAAGGATGCGTTTTATAATTTTTTTTTTAAGTTTCTTTTTATTTCTTTACAAATACAATTTTTTTTATTGAGCCTCATTCAGTAGGTTCTTTTTTATCATTTAATGTCTTATTAAAGTTTTAATATTTAGCGTTTCGCTCATTTTGAATGAGTTTCACTTTAAAGACAATAAGTTCGATCTTAAGAAACCAGTGGAAGGAATTGCCTTCATGCAATAAATTTATTAACCCCACCGCCAAGAAATATTCAAATTTCCTCTCCTCTTGCTCTTCCTTGTGGAAATAGATATTCATCCTCAGGTTTAAGCACGCAATTGATGGGCATTTTTCGCTGCGAGTTGTTCCCAGGAGAAAATGAGTTTTTGTGTATGCAATATTCTGCGGAAAACATAAAAAAACGATTTCATTTTGTGTCGAGCGATCATGAAACGACGTTTTAAAGAAAAAAAGTTTAAGGGTTTTTGAAGCATCCCTTGCTTAGGGTCTGATTGCTCTCGGGAAGAATCGGTCATAAAGTCGTCGTCTTATTTTCGAGGTTAGAGCGACGGAGGAGGGTTATTAAGAACTGAAGAGCTGATAATGTGGGCAATATTAGCGCCGAAATATGAGAGAAAGGGAAAAACGAGAGAGAGAGAGAGATTTTGAGCAACTTGAAGAGAATTTTGAAATTGTTATTTTCAGGTTTAATCATAATGCATTCTGATTTTTACAATTTTTTTTATTTTTATTTGAAGCATTCCTCACTCGAAAGGTTTTCCGACTCGGTTTTTAATAAAAGTACAACTGTTTCAACCGACGTTCGACGAATTTAAATTAATATTTAATTTTTTCCTTCGCTCTTTTCAACATTTTTTTTGACTACCTTAAGACGACCTTTGTGGAAAGAAACAGAATTACACTTGGCAAAAAGAAAAAAAATTATATACGCATGCAGTTTAAAAAAAATATATATAAAATAAAATTCGATTTATTTTTGTGTGCCTTAAAATGGTGTTAGAAACTTTGAAACCGAATAATGCAGATTTTCGGAAATTTGTTTCTATCATTTGCGAAATTTTAGCGTATTTACATTCGCAAATTTTATAGAATTTATTGCTTATTTTTTTGACATCTTAAATCGCATCGCACCAGAAGTGAACATTTTTTCCAATGGATAATGGTCTGATTATACAGGGCTATTATAATTCCCTCCGAGGTTTTATCAATGGATTGTGCAAAGCCTATGACTGAAATAGCAAAAACACTGACATCAACAGATACACAATCTCTCCAAGTTTTGTGTCTATCGCAGGTCCCATGGCGTGCCTGTAGAATTCGACTAGAGGGCAGGCGAAACGGTAAGCGACAAATATGGCATCGTTCTCTAGTAAAAAAGAAGGCGTTTTGCATCGTGGAATTTGCGAAATGTGAAACTGTTTTTGCTGTCCAAATATCATACTGAAGCACTGACGAACAAAACTATTCATGTGTGGTTCAAGAAATTCAAGGAGTCCGGCTATCTGTGTAATCCAAAACGACCAGGCCAGCCAGGATCAGGTTCATCTGACCTAATCCCTTGCGATTATTTTCGTATGGGATTACGCTAATCCGATGCAGAATGCTAAAGTTCTGTAGTAGAACTGCGATACAGAATCATGCACACATTCAATTGGTATCGACTTGTTGGTGACAGGAATTGGAATCTGCCGTGTCACCAAGGGTGCACATATCAAGTATCTGTACGGTACACCACAAACTTGAAGAGATTGTGTATCTGTTGATATCAGTGTTTTTGCTGCACCTGTCTTAGTTTTTGCATAATTCATTGATAAATCCCCGGAGGGAGTTATGGATAACCCTGTACTTTAATCACACTTTAAAACTAACCCCCCAGGGTGCCATAATACACTTGATCTGATCTAATCGGTTTTTACACAAAAAATTATATGATTATTCAAATATTTTAAGCATTCAAAAAAATGGTACTTCATACTAACAAAAAACTACACTCTTTGTGCTACAGTATTTTTTGGATAGCTTATAACTTCTTTATTAGAAAAAACAAAACAACAACAACAAAAAAAACCAAAATAGGAGACCACCTTCTCCTCTAATCGACATAATGTCTCTTTTTAATTCGTTATATCTCCGCAGTGTTACTATTCCTATATTCGTGAAGGATATTTTAGGCCACTGCAAGGAAACTTAAAAACTCGTATCACAGCAGGAATGAGAACTGCAACGTCTGATATATTTGACAGAATGTGGGAAGGGTTTGAATATCTTATAGACGTTGTTCGAGTGACTGGTGAGGTGCATTTTGTAATATTCACGAGTTTAAAAAATTGGTTACTTTTTCATTATTTTTTATAATACAAAAACATAGCAAATTAATATAGGGGCATTTTTTAATGGGCACCCTGTATTAATTAAAATCAACTTCCACTGCAAATCAAATTAAAATTCCATTAAGGTTAGATTAAATTCACTTCCCTTGAAAATGATTGGGTCGTCGTAAAGAGGATAAGGAGAAATTAATTCCTTAACTGCTAAAGATAAGATTATTCTCCTGGAAATCTTTCTAAATGCGAGTGACACTAATTTCCGAGTTTTTGCCGATTTTCTCTCTTTGAAACCTTTAAAACTTTCGTCCATTTTTGTAATAAATGTCATATTTAAGTGCTTGCAGGAAAAAATTATGAAAAATCTGGATTAAATAAGATTTATTATTGAAGACTATGAATCATAATAAATACCATTTTAAGTCTTTATAAGAAATAGTTTCATGTTAATTCTTCGAGTCTCAATAGAGAGCTCTTCTTAATTTACATGATTCATGAGGCAATTCATTCATAAAACGGAAATTCTGTCATTATTTTATTTCTTAAATTAGTGTCATTGGCACATTTAACACGCTCAGAAGATGTAAGTAAATATGTTCGCTAATCTATATGTCTATATATATATTTTCTGATGACTTAATCCCTCATCGATTTTTTGTGTTTTTCGCAATCATTCGACTAGTCTTTTCCTTTTTTTTTCATTTTTCATTTGAACTTTCATTCGAACAAAATAAGGAGAGAGAGAGAGAGAAGCGAGAGGAGTGTTCGAGGCGGTCATTTTTCATCGTTTGGCTGACAGACTTCCTAACGGTTTGAAAAATTAATAACCTTCTGTGGCTTTTTCCGGAATCATGAAAAAAAAAGAAAGCGATTGTAGACGTTTTCACAATTAAGGAGAAGCCATTTTCCATTTGTCAGGAGCCGAGAGGATCAGAAAGGGTGACTGTTGACAGTCACGAAGTCCGACATTAAATTCACATGACACGGTAATGAATGATAAAAAGTCTTTTGTCTCAGTTAACACACGAACATCTCAAAAATTTATTCTCATTCATTTAGGAGTTTACCTTCGACAGTATTCCTTAATGGGAGCTTTAAAACTTTTACTTTTTACATTGTTAATCACCATCTTTAACTGCATGAAATATTTATCCATATAATGTCTAAGTTTCTAAAATACAGCGTTAATTTGAAAATTAAATTTCTTAATATCGTATTCAATAGTTTCCTAAAGTTTACTGCCAGGCCTGTGATCGAGAGCGCTGGGACGCAGGCTTTCCAGTTCTCAAATTCATCGACCATGGGCATGATTGTTTGTCCTTACCCGCAGAAGGTGTAAACATAATGGTCATATGGAAATGTGTCAGCAATTTGTTAAGGTATTAATCATTCTGTTTTTTAGGGCGCAAAATGAACTGGGAGTTGATAAAACGTCACGAACCAACCAACCTAAAGCTTGCTTAGAAGATTCCATAATGAACTGCCCTAACATTTATCTGGGCACCTATGTTTAAACAAAAAACCTCGACTCTATGCCAACTCCCTATTTTATGCTATAATTCGGGCTAAAGGGGGATCAATAAATAATATTTAGGAGAAAAAGAATTTTTCAAATCACATTTTCAAAAAGTTTTTATTATATCTCCTGTATAAAAACCTATACCTATAATAAAACTTTAGCCGACCCGGTGACTGTATATAGAAACTATTTATGCGACAAGTCCTACTAACATTCACAGAAGCCAAACCAATCATTTTTAGAATTTTTGTCTATTTGTCTGTATGTTTGCTTTTCTTCATTACGCAAAAATTACTAAACGAAAATTAACGCAGTTTTCACAGTTGCATTGTTTTAGGTGTAAATTAAAAAATGGCTAAACTCTCTTAGTTGGAAGTTATAAGAAATTTTAGTTCAATGTATATTTTAGTTCAAGAAATAAACAACAATGGCGCTACAAGCAAATTTAAACGCGTTATCGTTTGGTTTGCCATGAAATATATGGTTAGAAGGGAAAGCACTTAAGCCGCTATACCGTGAAAATACTTAATATTACGACTTGCTACCTACTACTTTACTTGCCGAGTTTAACTGATTATATCGATTGAACCCACCGAATTTGGATTGTTGAATTGTATGCATAGTTTATTCTTGTTTAAACATCCACGCAAACGAAATCGCGGTCAGGAGCTTGTTTATACGTACATATAAAGCCCAATGTTTGTATGTTTGTCCGGTTTTATAATGCAACTTGGAAGTAAGCTATAAAGTTAAAATTTAATACATTTTCTACCACAATGGGAAAAAAGTCTAAAATTAGAGATAAGTCTCCCAAAAACATAGAAATTAATAATCTATATATTGTAACGTTCCAGTGAACCGATTTGAAATATTTTTCCTTTAACATGCATTGTCATCGGTGCTGAGCATGTGTTTCATGTTTCAGCTCTCTAGCTCGTCGGATAGTTAGTTCAATATTGATTGCAAGATGTGTACCATGCAGATAAACAGATAAACTTGTTGGTGAGTTAACTGAAAGTGTAGAAAAATTAAAGAGATGTTTCTAATTCATTGCTAGCGCTTGTGGGCATAGTTTATAGAACCTTCTTCAAAGTTTTGCCGGAATTTTTTTTTTTTATTTCGCAGGCCGGTCTTTATCATAATGATAGTTATTGATATCATTTGTACCAGTCTAAGAGAATGGACGTAGAAGTAAACAAATAAGAATACTGATTTGAGAGAACTTTTATTTTTCCACATACTCTCCCTGCACATTGATAATTTTTTTTATTTATTTAATGGAATCCAAAACGTCCATCCAGGGCCTGTATGGCCAGAGGCCGACGAGTTGGGTCCCTGGATGAACCTTGATTGACGACTGCTGTATGATGGTCGCAGCAGCCGGGAAGGGGGTGAAGATCGTGTGTCACTGATAGTTGTCCATCCAGTGACTAGCCGTGCCTGATGTTGCTTAACTTCACAGAAGTTGTATGTTCAGTGAAAGCCCATCAGGCCACAGCCTCCCCCTATTTTGTCCCATTTGTTTGACAAGTCCCTCAATATCAGCAGCAAAAAAATTATCTGAGCTGCTGTCTAAACCAGGCGGCGTGTTTCCTTTGTCAGCTTCATCGTCAGGAAAGTGTTCATCTGAATATTCGTGTTTAAGAGGGCTTTCCACTTGAATTTTCACAGTATCTCAGTTTTTGATGGCAATATGACGACGCGGGTTTTCAAGCAATGGCAACAGGCCTTTGGTGAAGAGTCCTGGTTGTTTCTGTCAAATGGCATTACGAAGTTCCTGAGGATGAAGCTGTACACAAAGCGAAGTTACTCCGCAGCTCAAAGAATTTAATGTTGCTGGATTTGAGGGACTTGTGAAACGATGGGACAAATGCCTCAATGTACAGGAAGATTATGTAGAGAAATAAAGGTAATTTTCAAATCAGTACTCATTTGTTTCATTTCTATATCAATTTATAATTTATTCATGGAGGATTTTTAGTATAGGGAGTTTTTTGAAATCTTTACGTGGTACAGATTGACTGTCTTTGTTTTCAGACGGAACTGACCCCATCTTCATTTTCTCTTTATGAGACTATGAATTTTGTTTATTGGTGTTGTCTACTTAATTTAAAAATCTAAATTAAATTATCTACAGATTGGATTTTATGATAAACATGCAGCTTCATCAGTTCATTTTCAAGTAATAGATTTGCTTTTTTGTTAGTCCGATTTATCTTTATTTACTTTTTTAAATCTCTCCGTCTTTCTATGCTTAATAGCTTTAATGGTTTTCTAAATAACGCTTCAGTTTTAAAGTTGAGAATAATTGGAAGGAATAGGGCTCTATCTAGGTTTTAATGAAGACATAAGAACTTGTAATATTCTGTTTAGCTTTTAATGACAGCCTAAGAACTTCATAAAACATTTAGCAATGTAGCCTTTTTCTTACTTATTAGCACAATCCCCTAACCAACTGGAATGATAACTAGCTGTGAGAGGGTTTTGATTACATCAAAGAGGCTAAAAACCAAGAATGTTTTATTAATTCTGAGAGATGAACACTTCCCCCCTCCCTCCTCCTCCTCCTCTTTTTGTAATAAATTTATAATAAACTCTTTGCGATATTGGAACAAAAGAGGTAAAAATTCACTCGTCCAATAAAGTACTTTCAACGACAGCGCAGGAAATGGAGAATGTGAAAAATTCATCGAGAACATCGTCAACTCGGCAGAATTCAAAATGGAATTTCTGATGGCTTTAACTTTAGCGACAAAGTCTAAGGGATTCGCCAAGCGGCGACCAAAAAGACAACTTGGGCACCGCCAAGAAAAATCCAATTGAGAAAGTGGAATATAATATGAAAGCGAGAAAAAATATTTGAGGATTTAATGAATTTGAAAAGAGATAGAAGAACTAGTAAAAATTGAATTCTTTTATGAAAGTTTTCCCTTTGTGCTGTTAAAGACGAGGTTTCTAGGTCAAGTCCTCTGTAATATATACAGACCATCGCGCAGTGATACCTAAATCTCGTTTTGGAATCTACGGAAATTGAATTTATATTCCCTATTCTATAATTTCCATATGAAGCGAATTCAAAATTAAAATTGTTTACATGTACAGATGGAAGGTACGTTTTGTTCAATAAAAATATTTTCAAACGCATTCAGATGTTAATTTACAATATACATTTAACTAAGTACACAACAATTAAGAAAACTCTTCATCAATTAAATTCCCTTAAAAAAACTGATGATGAGACTTGACAATCCTCAAAAACTTTTTATATTTAATTTACATTTAATTTTTACGTGTTTATTTTTACTCGGTGTCTACATTTTTAATCATGTCCTACAGGACGATTACTTTTAGATTTTTACATTTTAGAATATTCCCATTCTATATCATTTATTTTACACGCGCACAGATTTTGCCTCCAAGATCTTTCTTGTATACAAAAAATTTTGTTTTTTTTTGAAATTATGACTTCGGATTCTTAAAGACCATCAAAAAGTAGAATAGGAATATCTCTAAGACTCACCCACTATCTCTTTGGCTTCATCGATAAAATTGGTTCAAAACTTGAAAAGTTCTATACTTTCAGTGCCTCTATCTCCTAAACGGTTGGATCAATTGAAAAAAAAACCCTACCAAGAATAAAATATTTCTGAAATGCTGTGTACAGTATGAAAATATCATTAATAATTAGTTAAGGCATCGTTATCCAACGATATAAGGGTTTTAGCATCAAAATGTTACTTCAAATAGAGTTCTTTAAATTCTGACGTCACAAATTGCTCAAAAGCAATCAAAACTCCATAGACATGAAAGGAAGTCAGTTGGGGAAACCACAAAAGCACATGTTTGGCCCACCCTAGAGGATATGCTATATTTTCCGCACCGTACTCTGTATAGGGCCTACGTGTGTTCAAAATTTCAACCCTCTAGGTCAATATTTTCAAAAGCTATGGCGTGGACATACACGTTACATACATACATCTGTACCGCCGTTAATAGCGTTTCAGATGATGCTAAAACCCTAAAAATGGGGGTTTCCATTTGAAATTTCAAAGTTGCCCCCCACCTCACTCCTTGAGGTGCAGGGGGCTAATTTTGGCACTATTATATAGCATTCAAAAAATATTTGACAAATATTTTTTCTTTTTTGAAAAGACTTGTATTTTTCGAGATATTAGACCGTTCCGGGAAGTTTTATTCACCCGGTAGAAAATGGACAATGGACATGTAAAAAAAAAAAAAGCAGTTAAGCTTGGAGCATAGTCGTCCTGGAATATTGCATCCCGTTTCGCATCTATTCACTACTTCCGTGGGGCCTTCACGTTAGCAATCTTCTTCGGCATCGATTTGATGGCATGCGCGTATATTACCTAATAGTTTTGGGAGGTAAAACGTGTGTATTACTGAATGTATACAAATTTTTGTTTATTTATTGCACATGTAGAACACTTTATAAAGGAAATAATTTTCCTTTTATAGACAAACAATTTCATTTTTATTTTCAATGAACAACAACAGCTCTTCGGGTGCGCGAATAAAGTATTTGAAATCTGAGGTGCTACCAAAATTTTCGAGAATTTTCTTGTAAAAAGCAGAAAACGTACCTACTTTGAATTTCCGCTGTCACCGCGATTTTCCCATTTTTGGAAGCACTCCTGAAGTACTCGTACTAAGGCTGTAGGGTGTTCAAGACCACTTGCGATTCCACTTGGATATCTTCAGTGGAGTCAAAACGACACCCTTTCATTTTAGGGAAGAGGTAGAAGTCGCAGAGGGCTAGGTCAGAAGAGTAGGAAGTTAGGGAGAGCAAATGACTGTTGCCATGTTGTTTTTTGCCTCTTCAAAACTCGCAGTAAAACGTCCTGTTGATAGTCTGACTAGGTCTAATTTGGAAATTCGCAGGAGCACGAGAACACGTTGTAATAAAAACCGCAATAACTCAGAAAGAAATACGCTTACGGTTATGAAACTTGTCAAAGCAGCAGTTGAAAGGTGTACCAAGAGGCATCTTGCGGCAGAACCTCGTACTGTTTTTGGTTTGGGCGGAATATTTAAATTCTCGGATATTTTGGATAGCATCTCGTATGTTCCATTTTTTTAATTCCTCTGATTATTCCTTTCATCAAAATTTTTGGCGGGAAATTTTCTAGTAGCCTACAGTATTGTGATACAACTAAATTGGGAGAATTCATTTATTTTATAAATTGAAAATTATAGATTATGTAAGCGGTTTTTTTTTTTAATCTGGAATTTAAAAGAAACATATCTATATAAACTCGCGAATAATTTGTATATGGATATGGATGCGAAACTTTTAGCAGTGAAAGAATAATAATAATAAAAATACCCTTCAAAAATAGACGATATTTTAAGTCTGCATATTATTTTAAAATATATCATATTTTTTAAAATAATCTTAATCGGAATAACTCCAACGAAATTGAGATTTAAACATCAAAATTACATAGGCTTCAGTACGACACGTTATACTTATTATTTGAAGTCAGAAAATATATTACGTAGATCATTTTTCGTTCTTACTAAAAATGAAATTTTCTAGAAGGGAGCAAGTATTGTTGAGGGCATTTTCCTCTTCCTTTAAGAAGTAAATTTGTTTTGATTCCGCAAGAGAGCGGTCGGGCCGAAGCCATTGGTGAAGTCTTTATTAATAGCACTCAACCTTCAAAACGACCTACGATGAAGAAAAAGCTTTTGTTCCCGGTCTTCAGTAGTTATTCTGTCAAATGGCTTATGAAGAATGATCACAGATGGTGTTGAGTGTCACGATTTCTCTTGTCCTTCAACCAATTCGTTCTCTTCTCTCTCTCTCTCTCTCTCTCTCTCTCTCTCTTTCTTTTCAATAGCTTGCTCCCAAAAGAAAAATGAAGCGGCGCTGAAAATGGCGCGGCAAGGTTAATAGCAGTCGGAAGCTCCGCTGGAAAACAAAAAAATAGTCTTCTCCTGACAACGTCGGATGGGGATGTTAATCAATTTGTCACCGTTATTTATCAAAAATAAAACGGAAAAAAAATTCCCTAGAGGTTGCAATTTGAAAGGTAAAACGAAGAGGAGCTTACTTTGCTCAATTTTATTATACAGGATTGGTTCAATACTGAATACAAGATTATTACGTATACAGAATTAAGAAGAAAACAGGACTGGGTTTTAAAATATTTTAAACTACCTTAATAGAATTCTGTCAAACAAAAATCATCCAGTTTCTTCAAGAAATACTACATCCTTAGCAAGAAAGGTGACTTTAGTTAATTTTAATATTTACTAAAGAAATTTTTAATTTATCTAAGTATTTCAGAGGTTTGAAAATAAGAAAATACTTTTACATTTAATGTTTAGCTTAGTTTGCATGTTTATCATTCGCAATCCATAGGGAACTGGTTACTCCTCATAATCCATGGCGACTCCACAAACACTTGTGTGATATGCAGAAACAAATCAAGAAAGCACTTGATGGGAAAACAATTAAGGGAAATTTCTGAAAATTTTTGAAGTTTTTTTCAGAATAGAAAATTGTAAATATAAAATATACAACAAATAAAGAAAGGATTAAATATAAAATATGTTATTATGTTCTCAGTTTAGAAATATTTTAACTCATTAATATTATTCTACACTAATAGCTCAGTGAGTAAGCATCTTCAGTATGTTGGTTGGTATTTATAAATTATTTTAATTCATCTCAAAGACTGAATATGAATGAAAAGCGAATTTATATGCATTTTTACCTGTCTTGATTCTATTTTTGTACATTATCATATTCTTTTTACTTCCGCTTTAGGCATAATTTTATGAACGTATTGGAAAAGCGACATTTAATTAAAACGTCCCATTTCATTTTATATGAAAATTTAATATCGGACTGCAATAGGAATGAGAAAGTTATATTGGAATGCGAGATTCCATCCAAATCAAGAATGTTTAAATATTCAGGACACGCCAGAAGTTTAATAAAATGTAACAATTGAAATATTTTAATATTTTAATATCTTTAATGATAAAAATACTTCACTTATCTTAAAAACTCTGCAACATAATATTAAAAATTTCATTTGAATTCAGATGTATGTACAGACTCAATTATGATTTCAATATTACCACATACGCTGCAAGGAGAACAGAAGTAACGTGGCATGTTTTAATATTCGAAACATTTCTCCTTTCGGCAGTTTTCTCTTAAATGGATGCCAAATCGTTTTCATCATCTTTTCCTTTTCATTCATTTGTTTCACCTCCCTCTGTTAAGAGAAAAGTATTAACTGGTACATCAGTTGATTAGATGAGATCTGGGGCATCTTCCAGTTATAAGAGAGGGAGAATGTACCAATAGACGAGAGGCACGATGCAGTTCATCGCCACCTAGGACGAACAGGGAAACCTTATAAGCATGAAGAAAACATGGCTCGTGTCTCATGCTGTCTGATTGTCTTAATTATGGGGGAAAAGCATGTCCTGGAATAATCTGGCATAGGTTTCCAAAAGCAGAAGCACTAAGGAAAGTCGGATAAGTCGGGATACACGACCTGACTGTCTGGCTTTATTGCATTCGAAAAGAACATACTTGAAGCCCGAAGCCATTTCATCAATGTTCGAATGGATGTCGAAAGCCAAGGTAATTCGTTTATTCGTTCAAAATCATGTGGGTGGACTTCGGCGATATTTTGGCATGTGATATATCAGAGTTCATCAATTCTGTTAACTTCAGAAAGCAATAAATTAGTTAATGATTTATTTTTGTGATAAAGTTTATAATATACTAAACTTCATTTACTCATCTAGAGTGCAGATTCAAAAATGTTTGAAAACTTCAGGTATTCATTTATGCAAATAAACATAGTAAAATCTAATGTGTTCTATTTGATATGTTCTAAATAAACATTGATGCTTTCTGAATTATAGAAAAATTTTTTTCTTCTATCACATTTGGATGGCTGAAAATACAAGTAGACCAAGTCACATTTTAAACATTCATAATAACATACAGTTTATGCTGTTATTTTATTTAAAAAATGAAGAATCTTCATTTACACAAAGAGATGCATGTTATTGTGTCTCGAAAATGTAATTTTATTGTCCTAAAATTGGGTGTTGGTCCACAATTGGTGTTTATCTACAGGTTTTTGAAAGTGGGTTTGGTCTATTTGTATTTTCAGCCATTCACTTTTGCATAACCTGCAGCAACATGCCAGAAAGTTCTTGAGAAATTGCCAACACCACTCAAACAAGTAATTTTTAAACACCAGAAATACTCCAAAAAGTACATAATATCATTACAACGCCAAGCAAACGTGACAAGAGAGAAGTCGTTGGATTTTTAAGTGTAAAACGTTTTTAATATGAAGTAAAATACATGGTGTTATTATTCTCCATGGTTATCTTCATATCTTAACATTTCTAGTTTTTGCCACTTGATAACAGAAAACTAACAGCGCATGCGCTTGCGCTAACACGGATCTCGTCTATTGGTACTTTTTTCTTAAACGAAGAAGTGATGGCGCCGGGATAATGGAAATGAGTTGACTCCTGATTAAAAAACCAGTAACCTCCTTTCAATTGAATTGAATTATTCACGGGACAACCAGTAACAAAAATTTTAAATTCTATAAAGTAAACGCCGGCCCCGGTGGTCGAGAGTTCTGGGGCGCAGGCTTCAGTGATTCAGTGGTTCGAATCCCGCTGTGGCATGGCTGTTGTGTTTGTCCCTTACTAATCTTGCGGAATGCAACGGAAAACCACCGCGCATTATCATTTGCTAGTTCGCCAGTATCATTTGGCCGCCAACCTCCGATAGGAGACGACACATTAAGAAAGATAAAGTAAACGTGCAATCTTATTATACTCTTGTTTCATGGATTGCGCTTGTGTCTAGGGCAGGGCCGTCCAAATCGTGCACGTCGCCCGCGTGCAACATAAAAAGCCGAGGAGATAGTCCAAAACTCAGGAGGGGAGTGGGTATAGTTTTTCCTATGCAGTGTTGCCAGACTTTAGGGAGCGATTCCGTTACATGAGGCATTATTTCTGTTGTTACTGATACTTGCTTGTTTTTCGTCTCGCATAACATGGCGCTCATTCCGAAAAAATGTCTTGTAAAAAACTATTTATTATTCAATAAATGAATATTTATAATAGAAGTAAGAATTTTTATAATAATAATGAATCTATTAACTTTTGACTACATGAATAGTTATAATAATTATAAATCCATTATTTAGAATAAAAGAAAATAAAAAAATCAAGGATGTTATCTGCACCTCAAAGCATTGATAGGGCCCTGAATAATTTTCACTAAGATTATATCAGAAACAGAAGAACCTCCTTCATCTATTACATGAAATAAATTGCAATAGAGTCAAAATGAAGACAGCGAAGCGATCAGAGCTAGTTTCAGTTAACAGGAGAAGAGAATGCTTGAGAGGGGAGTGATATCTACGTGTTGTGATCGATATACAGATCTAGTAAATTTGAAGGAAATGTAGCTTTTCTTGACTTGCAGATGATCGGCGCCGTTAACAATATTCAATCTATTGCTTGTTTAACTCGTTCCATTTCTCCACTATGCGATGGGAATCCGCCATATTGCTTGCTTCGATATTTGAGTTAGTTTGGTATCTGATTATGTTGGTAGATGGCGGTACAGCTGGCCACTTCCTTGAACGGAAAGAGTACAAGGTTGCACTGTACGTAGCCACTGCGAAAACTGAAAGTAGAAGTGTGAAATTTAACTGCGGCTTCAAAGATTTATTATTCTTTACTCACTGCACTGAAGCAATCATGAGCCTGCACTTGGTAAGTTGAATGTATTATAAAGCTTCTGTATTCATTTTACGAATATTCGAGCTCATATAACGTATAATAATCCATCACAACATTGACTGTTTCTGTGCGCTTTTAAGTTTTGGTTTACCTAACACAAACTGATATATAAGAAAACTCCGACGAACTCCGGATCTATATTTTATAACATAGGTTTTTATATGGTGTGTAGAATGTTATAATGAAAATTTAGCTGCGACCGTTTGCGACCACGGAAGTTCTTGCACTTCAAAGTTTCTTTTGCGTAATCGCTTTGTGGTGTGGGTATTGTAATCTCAGCCGAGAATGTAATACAAGTGGATCAAGAACTTTTACATGGATGCGGAAAGACCAACCATTTACTCATTCCAAAGCTTATAATTTTGTTTTGTAACGTTCATTCACTTTACAACCAATTACTTCTATCCCGCTATTATTTGTATTGGTTTGATTTTTTCTGATAAATGTTATATTCATTTAATTTAAATTTCAAAAAATGCAAGTAATATCTTCATTCATATCAAGGAAATACAATTTTCACTTGCTTTTAATACAATCTTATGTACTTATATCATAAAGTTCTGAACTTTAGGTTTTTTCCGGGTTTTGCAGCGTTCTAGCCCACTGTGGATTGTGGAGAATAACTTCTGTACCATTTTTGCTGCAAGATTTGACGCAGTCCTTGTTAGGATTTGACGGCCACACTCTTTCGCTGACTCAGTCGTGCAATATTCTTTACAGCTGATCACAACAATTGAGGTTCTTGAGAACAGATGGACCCTCTAAATAGACTATCCACTTTAGAGATCATTTACAGACAGTTAGCACTAATCACTGCAAACGTGTAAAAAATTAAAGCAATCAAGGTCAAAGCAGAGACCACATCTAAGTTTTATGTGAAAGAATCTTATGTAACATTTTACATTTTCATTTTGAACAAATGCGAATTATTGATAATTATCCAAACACGGATCGTTTTATATCAGTGGTACCAGTAACTCAAACTTTCCAAAAATTTCCATGAAATTGCTATGTTTCCTTAATTAACTATCTAAATAAAGAAGTAAACTTGTTTTAATTTATTTGTCAAACCTTCAATTAATTAACGGACCTCACGTTTCAGGTTGGTCATTGTAATTAGCTTAATTTACTTATCAAAGTTAAAAACTAGTAGAGTGCACTCTAAAACTAATTTGAGAGCCATCTAGTGAGAATGTTTTTAAGTGGACGTCGCGCCATGCACTCACGTTTCGACTGCTCTTTTATCTGTTTGAATTTCTTTTGTATTTACGTGAAATAGAGTCAAATATGTAGATATGCTTAGTGGAAAATACAGCCTATATTCGCCCGTATCAACAAGAACCTATTACAGAGGATAGAATGCAAAGGTGTTCTATTTAGGCCTAAAAAAAGGAATCCATGCCGAGAGCTTTAATTTTTCCCGCCAAAAGTTCAGTTTATTTGGTTAACCACCTTAAAATAGGGAAAGAGGTAATTTAATTGTATAACTAGATAGAAAAATAAATGTCACTGTAATACTGTTAATTTAATCGTATAACACGGATGAATTTTCCGAGTACAACCCATTCTCAAAAAAAAAAAAAAAAAAAAATAGAATATTTTGAGACTTTTTTTCCGCTTATTACATCCGTAAAATTAAACTGATTTTTTTAAGCTTATAAAATTTGCAATACATTTTTAATTGATGCATATTTGTTCTACTTTTTAATGATGCAAAACAATGATAATAAAATTTAAATACACTTTTACTAATTAGTAAGTTGTGTAAGTATAACGCCTCAAAAATTAGAATACTTCAACTTCTGTCTCATAAAATTAGAGTATTAGAATAATGATTTTTTGTTTATATTTAACGCCCTTACGTTGGTTATTGGGATGTTCCAACAGTATAAAAACAGGCATAGGAATATATGATAACAGCATTTTTTTATAACACCTAAAGATAAACAAAAAATCATTTTTTCCAACAATGTGAAGAAAAACAAACTGAATTTGCCAAAAATTCATTATTCGCAGTCATCAGTTTCCAAAACTTTGAAGGAGTATGTCAATACAGGGAAAGTAACCAGACAGAAGCTGGGCAGTTATCGAAAATGCACCACCACTAAAAGAGAAGATGTGGCTTTGAGGAAATAGCCATCCAGCAATGCTTCAGCACGCCGAGAGATTTTCAACATCACTTGTGACAAAGGCGCGACGTCAGAGCTAATCTGCATTAAACTCTCAGGTGGTCATAATAAATTGGCCACTCAGTGTATAACCTGCCCAAAATCGGTCAATTTTTTATGGCAATCATCGACGCTATACCTCTTTCAATAACTGTCCGTCTTAACACTGGATTACATCTACAGCCTCGGTTAACTCGTTCACATTATGCTCACGTGCTCCCAGTATTTGAATATTTAAATCGATCAGTTGTAACGTACTCAACCGTCTGTTTTATTGCTAAACTCGTCGAAGCTAAGATTCACCCGAACCTGCTCAAACCCAAGAGACTCACACAAAGAATATTGGAACCGGCACCTTTCGTAATGGTTGAATAATAATTGACCAGATTATCTTGTGCTTTGAAGTAAGTTTATCAATAGTCTTTAAAATTGCATGAGTTGTAAATATGGCAGAAAAGATTCTTCCGCTTGAATTAATGATGAGCCTGGCGCACGGAAAGCTTCATCGAGTGACATAAGAAAATCAGCGGAGAAACGGAGCCTGTCTCATTTAAAATGACTTTATTAAAGTTTAATTTCACTTTAAGTATTCTGCAGGGTTAATGGCTTCCTCCAATGTCGTTTCTGCATCCTTTTTGTCTTTTCCTTTCCCTTCTTTCCTATCTTTCGTTTCGTTATCTCTTTTGTAGAAGAGAGAATTTTTTTTTTACAGTAAATAAATGAAAGTGACTTTGAGTGTTCAAAGACGAACTTCATTAAGAGAATCAAGCATTAAGAGGAGGCCGACGGGTTATTGTGATAAATTTGAAATGTTTATGTTTTCAGTGTAAAAGCTTCGGATGTCGTAATTAAAGCATTTGTTTGAAATCGTATGCTAAAATATAAAAGATAATATTCATAAATCTTGATTAGTATAAAATATTTAGCTTACGATCAGGGAAATAATTTCATTAATTTTTTTTACCATTTGACGATCTTATTCGAAATGGACAAACTGCTCAAGTATCCCTCAAGAATGAGAGTATAAGTTGGTTCTTAAATTAAAGTCAAAGGAAACGGGGCTTGATAAGCAATATGGTATACGATTTATTACGTAACTGATGCGTTTCGAATCACCTTCATCGACAGAGCCAAATCATATCGTATTGCTTACAAGTCACATTTCCTTTGCATTTATCAGTAATACTAGACCCTGATATGACTTAAATTAAAGCTTTTTTCTCAAAATTAACACAATCCCGATACGTCAAATCCGTATTTCAACTTTCTGTAGCTCATTAATTTCACACTTGTAGTAAGTGACCTGTTTTGCGAGAGGCACAATGGTTAATTCTCGTCAAGGTTGTTTTTCCTATCAGGTTTATCCGGTGTCACAATGGGACTCTTTCCGCCATGTTGGATGGCACGCTGCCCTGCCGGTAGACTGCTCCCAGTAGTTTTGTTCCGAACAACAAGTTAATAAGTTCGAAAGTCATAAAGATTTTATACAGGGTGAGTCAAAAGTCTGTATCCCCCTTCTATTATAGATACAAATGTAGTTATACAAATCCCAAAAAAGGGAGTGAATAGGAAGTTGATGGTGCTCTTTCTCATGGTGAAACTTAGTCTTGTCAATATGCAAATTAGAGCATATACAAATCGTATCTAATAAACCGTAGGAGATACACAAATAAAAGCCAATTCCAAACTTGTTCAGCATCAAATAAGCAACAAAACGAAAATAAATTCAAATCCGATGAACGAATCACCCAAACCCTCACTGCAATCTCAGCAATAATTGGACCATCGGCTCTTGCATTGTTTGTCACTTACAAACAGTCAAGTGTACAAATTAAGTCCTTACAATCAATCCAGAATGTTCAATGTGACATCCATCTGCACCATAACATAAGTCTGCGCGGTATTTTAATGATCTCATTTCATTTACAACAATGCCACTACATGTGAGTGGCGTTATTGCCATTGTTGCAGAGATTCAGAGATTGCAATGAGGTTTTTGGGTGATCCGTTCATCGCATTTTGAATTTTTTTTATGTTTTGTTGCATATTTGATGCTGAAGTTTGTAATTGTTTTTTTGTGTGTCTCCTAAGGTTTAGTAGATACGATTTGCATATGTCCT
Organism: Rhysida immarginata; assembly: GCA_023313115.1. NCBI lineage: Eukaryota > Metazoa > Arthropoda > Chilopoda > Scolopendromorpha > Scolopendridae > Rhysida > Rhysida immarginata. The sequence goes on from JAHWFO010088925.1 coordinate 1,020,676, forward strand.
ACTTTCATATTGATAACACTGTAAGTTCCACATGAGAAAGCGCACCCTCAACTTCCTATTCACTCCCTTTATTGGAATTTGCGTAACTACCTTTGTATCTAAGATAGAAGGGGAATACTAACTTTTGACTCACCCTGTATCGTCAGTTTAAATATTCAACCAGAACTGTCCTAACTCTTACCGAAACAATTAAAAAGATGATGACATTCATCTTTAAGATAAGCGACCATATAAGTGCTTGTTCTCAACGGAGAACAGCAATTGAAGTTTGAGTTTTAAATTCACTAGAATAATGACTTCCCATCATCCTTTGGAATACTTTTGGTAGAGAAAAATTGGGAGCATGGAAACAAAGCAGTCTCCAGATGACGTAACAAGATGGCGAGTATTTCGAGACACGTTGTCTACATTGAACGAAAATAATTCCAGGAAACACGAACAAAACGAAACTCGGGACAAGACAACACCACCTAGATAAAGAAGGCCTGCGCACAGAAATGTCCTACATTGTTGCATCATCATCAAACGGCCAAATGTATGGATTATTATTGGTAGAAATACGATTAACAATGACCACTTAGTGTGATGTAACAATAAATGACGTTTCAGTGCGCTGGCCTTCTCTCTAGATGGTGTTGGACAAGAGATAACACCTCCTAGAAAGAAGGCCTGTTCACGGAATCGTCATACATTGTTACACCATTATAAAAAGTTCAATCTTAATCGTATCTCTATCAATAATAAGCCGTAAATTCTGACTTTTTATGATGATGTAAAAATGTATGACGATTCCGTGCAAAGGCTTTCTTTCTAGGAGGTTTTGCAAGAACACCCAAAAGCAACAATGAGTCGAAAAAACTGTTATTTAGTTTTATAAAACTGATTGTCGCAAGGCAAATCTTTCTATAGCTCTCTCCTCTCTACTTCTGAATCCTTAATGTCGAAGGAAACATTAGACATACGATATCAGTAGAAACGTTTTTATGCATAAAACCAATGGTCTGCGTTAACCCTTCTTAATGAAGCTCCCGTCTAAACTGGAATACTATCAGAACCATTCACCATAACAGATGGACGTACGCCGCGTAACGATTTTTCAGGATAAAAGCTGACTGCCAAGATCCTGGATTGAGATCTTACAGGGTAACCGAAAACTACGTAGTATCTGCCTATCAAAATTAAACGTCAATTTCTCAGCTGGTACTAAGAGTTATTGCTTGAAAATTGTGTCATATGCTTGTGGCATCAAGGCATTTTGTTAATGTAGGTTTTTTATATCATTTCGCAGGATTTAAAAAATTGGCTGCCTATATCACCGAACAGCAGGTTTTCATCCCTATATTTGATCCCACTTTTTACTTTTTATTCCGACATTTTATCACATTTATGCCATTTTTAAGAGGGGGGGGGGCAATTCCTTGAACTCGTTCCACTATTCTCCTGTAGTTTCCTTGGTGGGATTAATTGCTTGTTTATTATATATTTTTCGGCGTATTAATACTTTTTACACGGTGTTCCATGCGGATATCGACTAATGTCGTTAGAGTGCTCGGTTAAAAAGAACCTTAATCGAGATCACGGGTCGATATTACTTCCTTTCCGAGATATGACCTGACGTGTAGTTTTAACCTTAAAAGGAAACCTCTAATTCACAAGGAGAATTGAAATACCCGGTACCAGGTACCCATCTTCAGCGTAGAAAGATAAAAGTAAGAAGTAAACGAAGAATACCCGGTACCCGAAATGCATGCATGTATCCGGTATTTCAGTTCTCCTTGTGGATTAGAGGTTTCCCTTTTTGGTTGTTCCATTCCACAGTTTTTGCTTAATTTATGTAGTTTTAGTTCTTGAGAAACTTTTTCTTGTTTCTACCAATTAAAGTTTGGACAGTAACTTAATTATTTAATTAATTCATTACTAAAAACAAACGAAGCTGGTAAAGATTTAATTTATTTTTCTGTAACAAATACAGGATTATCGAAATTAAACTTCCCCAATTCAAGAGGGCTGTAGAGGGCGTCTACTGGCACAAATGACACGAAACTCGAAGAACACACAATGCTTATGATACGCTCCCCATTTATTAAATAAACAAAAATTTTTAGGGATAGGTCGCGCTGCGCTCCGACAAATCGTTCTACAAATGTTCAATATGTCCCCCTTGTGTTTCCTAAATGCTTTCCATGCGCAAAATCGTGTTTTTCACAGTTGAACGCAGTAACCTCGCATTGATCCCTAGAACATGCTGACGAATGCTCTCTTTCAGCTATGGCAGGACTGTGGGTTTTCCCCGTAAACCCGATCCTTCATTCATTCCGATAGCTTGCTGGAGCTTTAAAGCGAAGCTTGAGATTTGTAGCAAATTCTACTCACAAGAAAAATATAGCATTAGACTGCGAGATTTTTCAAGGAAAGTTTACATTGGAGATATCTTATAGCTAACGTCTCTCGCGAGAAATCGCATGCGGGAATCCATAAACACATTGCGCCTATTATGCAAAAACATGTTTGCTCTTGCGGAGAAGAAGTGTAATTTTAAGAAAGCTGATGGTAAATAATCTCAAAAGTATTTATCTACAGACTCCAAGGAGGGATTAGATTCAAGAAACCATTCCAATTCACCGATGCTGAAATTTCATTCCATAATGTAGCGGTCACATGGGGACGTTTTTCTCTTTTTTTATCCCATAAATTATCTCTCCTCTTGATTTCGCATATAAATTTCATTTCTATCTGTTTACGTCTTTTTTTATATCTTGTAGCTTTTTCTGAAGCTTTTGTGGCGGTCGCCACTGCAGACATCAGGGAAAGCCATGAAGTGCGCATGCGTCTCGGACATTTCCAAGCAGCAAGTTGCTTTAAAATCAAACTGACCTAATTATCCGCTTGAAGCTGAAAGCAGCTTGAAAATTCGCACGATTCTTGCAACTAACGCGTATCAGCTTGATGCTTAAGATAGCTTGAGCTTGAAAAATCACACATGCAAAACGCTAAAAATTTCAAACTTTAAGTAAAAAGCAAGGTATTGGAATGTAATTTTAAAGGGCTAAACGTCACATGGGATGAAATAAGGTGAGCGAAGAGGCCCCAAGCTGTTGGAAAACGTGCCTGAAAAGCCGTGCGTCGGTGAAGAATTTCTGTAACACTTACTGATATACGAGATGTTACCCGAGAAGCATCCGAGAATTTGAAAATTCCGCCCAAACCAAAAACAGGACGAGGTTCTGCCGCTAGATGCCTCTTGGTGCATTTTTCAGCTGCTGTTCTGCCAAGGTTCGTAATTGTAGCCGCATTTTTTGTGAGTTATTCCTGTTTGCGTTGCAACGTGTTCTTGTGCTTCTGCGAATTTCCAAATTATTCTACCTAGTCAGACTATCATCTAACGACGACCTGTTGAACCAATTTTTGTTTATTTAATAAATGGCAAGCGCATCATCTGCATTGTGTGTTCTTCGAGTTTCGTGTCATTTGCGCCTTTAGAACGCCCTCCACAGCCTTCTGATTCGGGCAAGTTTAATTCGTTAACCATCATAATAATGCATAAAAGAATATGTTATAGTTTCTATCATCTTTTTGATCCTGAGAAACGAAAGAAGTGAGTGAAATGTTTCACATATCCTGGCTTGATTGGTTTATTAGAATATTTGGCGTCGACTGCTAAGGTCATTTTGCGCCTTTTACACAAGTTATATCTGTACGCAGCCTGGGAAAAACACAAACATCCATTCCCACGGCGGGATTCGAACCCACGAGCAGGTGGACTCGAGAACCAGAAAGCCTACGCCCTAGCCCTCTCAGCCACCTGGCCGGCGGATCTGCATGGGATATGGTGCATGAGAAGCTTGGATACCACAAAGTTTGTGCGCGGTGGATTCCAAAAAGTCTGACACCAGATCAAACCGGCAACAGAATGGCGTGCAGTCTTCAAAAATTGAAAGTTTCTCTTTCAGCTCGGAAGATTATGCTAACAGTTTTTTGGGATATGCAAGGCATCCTACTCGCAGAGTTCCTGCCTGGTGGGTCAACCGTCAACGCCGCTACCTATTGTGAAAAGTTGACTAAACCCAATGGCGTCCTATTAGGAATAAGCGACCAGAAAAAGGAAACGATGTTCGACTTCTTCTTGAAAACGCACGCCCTCATATGGCCAACGTCGTTGGTTGGGAGGTTCTGGATCACCTAGCCTACAGTCCAGACTTAGCGCCCTCGGATTATCACCTCTTTGGTCCCATAAAGAGATTTCTGGGTGGTCAGAGGTTTGAGACTGACGAAGAACACAAATCTGCCGTGCGCCATTGGTTGTATTCACAGCGGACGAAGTTTTATGAGCGACGTACATGTATTTTGAAACTGGTGCAGCCTTGGGATAAATGCCTAGATCGTCAAGGTGCCTATGTGGAAAAGTAGATAAAGACGTGTAGTTTCAGCTGCACTTAGTTGTTTACCTGTATGTTCTGTAATTTTCTTTGAAAAAAATAAATGGCGTTACTATCTGATTTCTCCTCTTATTAAGAAGAATTGTGCTGAAAAACTCTCATACCGAGAAAGAAAATTCAAGAAGTAAAACTCAACAGCAAAAAAGGATAAATGCAGTTGTTCACTTTCATGTTCTCACGAGTATCCAAGCCTTAAAAGAAAATTCGATTCAAATCTGAAACCAGGCCATTTTAGCATTTCTGAAAATAAAAAATGTACAAGCCTTCGAAACTTTTCTCTTAAGGTAATCCTTCTTGAAAGGAGGGAGGGAGGCTTCAGACCAGTTTTCGAGCAAAACTTCTCGCGAGATTTTTTTCTTTTTACGTTTTATTCTACCTGAAACATAATTATAACTTTGCTTGGATTAGAAAAAAAAATCGTACGGGGCTTCTCTAACGAGGTATTTTTTGTTATAATGGACACCGAAATCTAGTAAGAGAAAGGAGGAATGAGTTCCTCTTACTTAATGAGACGGGAGAATCGATGACAGGACGTTTCTCTCCCTCTCTCTCCCTTTTGCTTTCGCCATCATCATTAAGAAGGATTCCAATGACGAATTAGTGTTATCATCAGAAAGCCTTCCTTAATGTAATGGAAAAGGGTGATTTTAAGACCAACCTTACGGATTCAATATTTTTAAAGCATTTATTTTCAGGCCAAAAAAATTAACGATTCCAATGATATAAAAGCAAATGAAAATTTCGATAATGATTTCGAGTAAGTCATTATATTAGAAACCATAAAATCGACAGAAAAAAATTATTATTAATTGAAGGGTTTAGTTAAAAATATCATTTTTTTAATAAGAAAGCTTAAGAAATCCTCAAAGAATACTTATTCTATACAAGAAATTTTTATAGTCAAGAATTTAACAAGAAAAAAAAATCGTAAATTTGGAATTATTATTTTTCAAAAAAATATGACAAAGCCTCTTTTGGGTTTGATCTTGGACTTTTCCATTAAGTTTCATATCATGCAATGTCTGTGTTCTATTGCGCTAAATTTTTTATTTTGCTTTTGTTGCAGAAGCTTGTATAAAAAGAGAGACTACAGAGGTAAATTTGAACCATTCTTGAAAAAAAGATTCAACGTTGCCTAGCAGCAGTTCTGATAAATATTTCCAAACACTTTCTATTCTGCTCGATAGTTGGTACTATCTGTCAACTCATGTATTTGAGTACCTAATGTATCCGCCATTTTGGATATTCTTTGCTAAACATTTCTGTGCTAAGTAAAAGTCCAAAAAAAAATGTCCGTGAGTGCCTTTCGCAGGTCTGTATCATTGGTATAGGATTTTCCACGAAGATGGTTGTCCACAGATTGGAAAAGGTGATAATCCGTTGGAGCAAGATCTGGTGAATAAGGTGGATGACAAACTTTCTCAGCCATCCGCTCTATGGTTTCCCTGGCCGCCCGCGCCACATGTGGCCAGGCATTGTCGTGAAGGAAGAGGACCCCTTGGCGATTCACCAATGCTGGCTCCTTCTGCTGCAATGCCTGTTGCACACGTTTCAACTGCTGGGAATATACGTAGGTCCCCAGTGATGATTTGGCCAGTTGATAGCAGCTCTTAGTGAACCATTTGGCGTCTAGACTGCGGGCTTCATCAGAAATGGAAAATTCTCCCGACCTGAATTTCTGGAACCAATGCCTTGCGGTGCGTTCATTTACAGCATCATTCCCAAACGCAAGACACATTCGGCGACTTGATGCTGCTACTGACAAGCCCACCTTGAAGTCATAAACCAAACCAAAGTCACCTAACCATCTCCTTCGATACCTCCATTTGTCTTCGCTTCTACACGAGATGTGATTGATGTGAATGCTCAACAGCCCTGTATTTATACAGATTAACTTCCTGCTCCCCCCCCCCCTGACAGAATTTGGACCGCACTGTACACTCATTTGCATATCTTCTATCACTTCTTTTTATGGCAACATAAAAACGGCAAGAACTTTTGTGGTTACCTAGTAAAAACCAATTTCGTTGTACCTTTTTCTGCGGTTTTTGGCCTCAGGACAATTAAAACCGATTTTTCCAATCCCAACTTGGAAGTCTTTTTTTTTCTTATGCCATACCATTTCCCCCTTCTTCGCGTATATTCAGGTCAAATTTCAGGTCATTCTGACCAGTGGGTCTCTTTTTACAGCTTTTTGAAAGTTGAACTTTAATTATGATCACCCTGTACAATTCGGCAATAAAGTTGTCTTCTTCAGCTTGTCTAAAGAGTAGACATTTCTGTGCTGCTAGATTTTTTCTGGCATTTTTCTCAAAAAATAGTTCTATTTTGCTGTTAGAAAACGACTTATTAGTAAATAAGTGCCATTTATTTATGTATATAACTTTTGTTGTTTAAATCATAGCTATTAAATTTTAATAAATTGATTATGTATCATTAAACGATCGATAGTAATTTGGTGGTTACGTTCTGAGAGGTCTACTTTGCGTTACTTAAAAAGGTGTAAAATGACCCGGCAGTACAGTAATCCCTCGTTATCCGCGAGGTTTTGGTTCACGAAAACTCCCGCGCATACTGAATTCGCGAATAACGGGCCCAAAGCCTTAAGAGAAAACGGAGATTAGGGGATATCAAGTTGCCAGTCGACTCAAAGTTAAAGGCGATATCAGTATTGCCCTTTCACTCAGTCAACCTGTCTAGAACTTTTCAACTTATTTTCAAGCGGCAAAACCTTTCTTGCTCGCTTTGCACGAAGTGGATTGTGACTATTTTTCTTTTTCTAACCATGATAAACTGAGCCAATGGTACGCGTTTGCAAACAGAAGGTTCATAAAATGTCACTGATACTGTTTACTTGAACAGAGGGGAAATTTCCTAAAAGACAGGCAGCGAAAAGGGGTACGCCAATAGAAATAGATCAGGACAAACCGCGACTGATGAGAACGCTGATACCGAGGGATTACTGTATTTTGTTTTACTTTGTTTTAGGCTTTATTAAGCTCAGTATCAATCTTATTTCTTTCAAAATAAATATTGCTAACAGATTACTGTTGTTTTAGCAAGATAGTAAGATTCTACAAGCGGAAGGTAGGAGCTCGCCGACATGGAGATGACTCCACTGAAATGCTGGAAGAATGCTTGGAATCGATAAGAAATGGAACACTTGGTCAGATTAAAGCTGCAGAACATTTTAATTTAGATTCAAGTTAATTTAAATTAAATTTTCGTCTCTTTAAGTTTAATGCGATAAAACGAATCTTCAAACGTAATTAAATTTTCAAACTTAATAAATTAACCATGACTAACTAAATAGTTTAAAAAGAATGCGTTTGTTTAATGAACATTTGGTGAATTATTCAATTACAAATATTAAAATTTAATCTTACGTAGACACTTGGAGAAGTGCGTCTTCGCGAACGCTGAGGGCGATTCTTCTATTCTGTCAACACGGGAAGAAGAATTAAAAAATTCTCTCAGGCCTATTTGAACAGATATCAGAAACGTGAATGAATTTTAACAGAATTGGGCTTTCTGCAAATTAGATAACCGTACGATGATAATTCGAATTTATAGGTAATGTCTGAATGTTTATCTTGCATTTTATACTGCAAAACTTAAAACCAATAAAAAACTCTTTCACCACAACGATTATAGATTTAAAATATACAACCTGATACTGGAAGTACTTTTCGGTAGCAATTGCTTCCATCATTCAGCAGCCCAGGAGCACCTCACGGAAACTGAGTGAACTGCCTGTGTCTATCGACAATCGAACAGCGCAGGGAAAAAACGAAACGAGCGGTCCGAAAGCAACGCTTTCACTGTCATACTCATCCAGGAAGTAACCAGAGGAAGTACACTGAACTAGGCAAGGAGCCAGATGAGACCTAGTTAAGTCATCCAGTGGATAAGATTGGGTCCTTCCCTATAAGGACGAATAAGTTGATTGTTGATTGACGAGGGGCACGAGGAGCTATGAGATCCAGTAGTCGGGAAAGATGGCATTTTGGATGTCGTCAAAATTGATGTCCAGGACGTGTCGAGGCCTGCGATGCCTGAGGAAACTTCTAAACGTGAGTGGATGCTCCAGAATATCTGCAACCAGAGGATTGGGATGATCCTTAATCTTCGGAAGAAACTTCTTCAGTGACTCCTGTACATAGCTACCAATGGGAGGTATCTCAAAATCGTCGGAAATAGAAGTATTTGTAGCAACTCTCCTGTCGAGTTGGGCAAATGTCCTCAAGGTAACGTTTTGGAAGGTTTGGAGGTCCTTCCATCTGGACTTACATATTGTAGCCCAGGCAGGCATACCATAAAGCAAGATGCTTCGGATTACCGCCCTGTACAGCAATAGTTTGCAGTCCAATGCAAGCGCGCTGTTTCGCCCCAGAAGAGCTACCAGACTGAATTTTGCCTTCTTTGCCTTGTTGATGGCGTAAGAGACATGGTCGCCCCAGTTTAGCTTGGCATCTATTACCACTCCGAGGTATTTGTAATGTTTCACCCATTCGAGCTCTTTACCAGAAAGGAGCAGAGGACTCGGGGGTTTCCGAAGTTTCTTTGTAATGAACATCGCCTTGCACTTGTCAACGTTTAGGTCGAGTCTCCACTTTGCAAACCATTTCTCGCACAGATGTAAGGCCTTTTGTAACCGTGATATGACGTAAGCTGGAACGCGGTCCGTGGTCATGATGGACGCGTCGTCAGCGAACATATACAGCTTGCATTTTGTAAACGTTGGGAAGTCATGGATGAAAAAGTTGAAGAGTGCAGGGCCCAGGACAGAACCCTGGGGAACACCAGCCTTAACGTCACACGGGTTGGACATGGAGCTGCCAACCTTGACACGAAATATCCTGCTCGACAGAAAGGATCTAATCAAGGCAATAAGATCGTCCGGAAAACCACAAGTAATCATTTTGTAAATCAGGCCTTCGTGAGTATATATAGAAACAGCTGAGTATATATAAGGAACAACAACCAATAAAAGAAAAACATAAAAAATAATTTTCTCTGATTGGTTACTTGTCAACCATCGAATTAGAGGGGAGTCGCTAATCGGGCCTCGATCTAGGTTAAGTATTAAATTTCTATCCGATTGTTGGATAGCAATGCTTTCAAAAGCATCCAGCAGGTGTTTTTTATTTATTGATTTTATCAGATGTACATTATTAATGTACATTATTAATGTACATTATTTTTTCATTATTAATTCGAACAGCTGAGGTGGGCGTACCATTACAAATCCTCACAGAACAACTAATGATTTTTCTTTAAGATGTACATTGTTGATAGGAAAATCGTGGCCTGTGTCGATTGAATGTTTTGCTACGGAGAACTGGTTGCTTCTCCCGTACTTTCTGTGTCCTATATGCTCCTTAAATCTGGTTTCAATGTTTCGCTACGTTTGCCTGTATAAACCATAGGGCATTGGGCACACTTTATTTCATAGATTCCTGACCTGAGAAGTGGCGGTATTTTGTCCTTCGGGTTGGGGAAAATGTCCTTGGCTTGGTTTGGATTACTATAAGAAATAGAAAGATCAAAAGACTTAAAAACTGTGTTGAAACCTCTGATTAGTTGCTTATTGAAAGGTAATGAGATGGTTCTTCCCTTTTTCTTGTTTTTTTCCATGGTGGTGATATCGTGTATGAATTTTTTGAACTGTCTTTTCCTGAGTAGGTCAGTGATAGTGCGTCTGCTGTAACCATTCTTCGTTGCGATGTCCTGAATGAGGGAAATTTCTTGATTGAAACCTTCTTGCTTAAGTGGGATATTAATGGCTCTGTCCAACATGGAAATGAAAGTGGACATCTTCTGGTTCCAGGGGTGGCTCGAGTCACTGGTGATGTAATTAAGGCTGTTAGACGGTTTCCGATAAACTTCCGTCAGTTCTTTCAGTTTCCGTGAGGTGCTCCTGGGCTGCTGAATGATGGAAGCAATTGCTTCCGAAAAGTACTTCCAGTATCAGGTTGTATATTTTCAATCTATAATCGTTGTGGTGAAAGAGTTTTTTTTATTAGTTTTAAGTTTTGCATTACAATTATCCACATTTGTCTTTTTTATTATCTATTTGCATTTTATACTTTAGAAGCATCGTTGTTTATGGTGAAGAAATCTTCGATTTATCATCAACGAAAATTCAGCGTCCAAAAGTAGGTAATCATGCATTAGAGACATACTACGAAAAACGATCGTTCTTTTTAACTTATAGACTTACCGTGTGTTTCAAAAGTTCCCGAACGCGGGAAATGACTTTCCCTGCATAACGCACGGTTGTGCAGGTATGCTGAAGGGCTGTTAGACAGGAGCCACTGCCTCTCAATCTCTTTTTTCACTTAATGGATGCTCCCAGTCGTTACGAATCTCGCTATTTATTTTACGTAACCTCTTTTTTTCAATTAATGGATGCTCCCAGTCGTTACGAATCCCGCAAATATGAAAGTGAAATAAAAGGTTAAAGTAAAAAATAGAAGTTTTTTTTATAAAATCTACGGTATACGGTATTAAGCTTATACCTGTACAGTTACAGTTTAAAAAGCGTGAAAACAAAAAATTGAAATACAGTATGCAAGAACGAGCAGAGATGGTTCTCCTGCTGTCGTAAGTTAGGCTTTCCCTACATACAGAAGGGGCAGTTCGGGAACTTATGAAACACACGGTATAGGGCTCTTTCCGGTGACGTCATGTCTGCACGAAAGTCGTTCGTCAGCCATTTTGAGTGGCAGCTACTATCATATGAAATTTGGAAGATGATAAGGTACATATATCATGTATATCGTTAAAATTTGAACGGTAGTTTCCGAGTTAGGCGTTCAGTGTCGTGACACTGCACTATACATGGTGTTTGTTTGTTTAAGGTAATCGTCTAAGCTTTTTGCAATTGTTAAATTTTCATGATGAATAGTTATGCAGAGAAATTCTGCATCAAAATGGGGAGCAGTCTAATGTACGGAGTAGATGGTGCTCATTCTTGCTGTTCAGTTTCGCAGGCGCTGTTTACACTGAATTTTTCCGAATACGCTCAAAAGTTGCCGTTGGAGCCAAAAAAAAAAAACGGCGCTTAGCGAAACTTGCTTCTGTAGGAACATGATGATGCATATGAAATTAGTGCGGATGTTTTTTCTTGTGAACCGGTAAGAATTTCCAAGATGAAATGGGCAGACTTGGTTAATTTATAAGATAAAAACTCTAAGCAAGAGAAACTGTAAAAATAAGCAAGCACTGTAAAAAAAATATCAGCTAGTTTTAAGTTTAAGGAGTGTTTTTAATATTGAAAGTCTAGTTACAGTCAAAACTATAATATCTTTAATAAAACTTATTCAATATCTCAAATTCTTCACATAACAGTCGTTTTCCTTAGGCATGAACCTCTGTTTGGTAGAGAGAAGTCCCCCAGAAATGTTGAAGTCATAAAAGTTTAATTACATTAGGCTAACTTCCGACAATTACTTAGAGATAGTAGGTTCTTTGCCGTTTATTTCTTGCCTTATTTTTAAAATAAGGCTTCTTCTTATCTTTTGGAAGAAATCTCCATTTGAATTTTCGTGGCGACAATAATGTGCTAAATTATCGCCCAGAAACAAAGAGAAATGTAGACACAAGTTCGTTGCTTTTTTATCTTTCTTCTTCTTGAAGAACAAAAATCTGTCGCTCTTTCTTTTGTTGGCTTCACTCTCATTCCAAAAAAAAGCTAAATTTTAGATCTGAATTTCAAGAAGGCGTCCGAAAATTTTGGTTAAATATTAATATTGAACAGAATAAAAGAGTTGCATTTTTATTCTCTTGGACAACATGAACGAAGTATTTGTTTTATGGATTATTAATAAAGACTGTGTTATTAATATTTCAGATGGTGGTTATATACAAACTGAGGCATAAAAATTCTATGTAGAGTGTTAGTTAACGCTTCAATATAAAGGTGCTCTTTAGAATCTCAGATGAACTTCAGAGAATTTTTTTTTCAAATTCAGAGATTTTTGTGTAATTTTCTAGCCTGTGAGCTGTCTTTTTATATTTATATCAATAAGTTTTCGCTTATCCTTCCAGATTTACTTTTCACAAATTAAATTGTTTCTTGAAGAGTTTTTTGGGCAATATTTTTCCATTATGAAGTCCGAATTTGAAATAAAAAGTGTTCGAACCGAATCATCCAATTTCAAATGTTAGAAATTATTCCTGATGTGGGCCCCTCAAAAATAAACATGTCGTGAAATTTAAAACTTTTATTATAATTTGATAGGACCTAAGGTGCGCCTCAAAAGTTTAAAGAAGCATGTTTTTGTTCAAAAGAAGCATGTTTTTGTTTTGACTTATGTTTTCGTGAATAATATTTTCAGGAGTTTCTTTTAAGTGCTTTGTACAGCTAGTAATTAAAGCATTTGTATGTACCTTCAATAGTCATTTTTCTTTTGAACAAAATGGAATTTTGCGTGTCTCAAAAGTTTAAAGAACTACCCTCAGATGCTGAATGGAGACGTCCAACATGTAAATTTGCGAGTGACAGCGTATAAATCCGTTGCACAGTTAGTCATTTTTTTCAAAGAAAGCTTTTCTTCCACTCACAATTGACTTAAGACAATGCCTCGCCAATCTCAATTCACAACCGAAGAAGTGGCTGAAATCTGGTGATTGAAAGCCAACGGACAATCTGTTGCTGATATTGTCGCAATTACTGGAAGATCCACAGCAGGGGTTTACAATGTCTGAAGAGGAGTTCATCGTTCTACCAAAAACCACGATCTGGTCTTCCCAAAGTTGCCTCAACTCTCGATGACAGACGCATTGTACGACTGGCAGCCACACAAAGTCTTTCTATACGCCAGATACAAAACGTGACTGGGTTAAACATATCAAAAGACACTGTACACCGGCGAATAATGGAGTATTAAAATTCCCAAAATATTTTTTAAAAAATTGCATTTGTTAAAAAGCTATAAACAAATACATTTTTTTGGTACTTTTTCTTTAAAAAATCATATCTCAAGCTATCTCTTTGAAATTTTAAAGATAACCAGTAAAGCGTATATATTTCATAACAAAATATAAAAAGATGAGAAAAAGAATTTTTGTGTAAAAAAAATAAATTTTTAATAAAAAAAAATGAATTTTTTTTAATGTTCTCAATCGATTTCAACAATTTTGAAAAAACACATTTAATCTGTATTTATTAACGATTTAGAATTTGAAAAAAAATGTGGTGATCTCTCTTTTTAAGCGAATGCCATCAATTTTTGTCAAGCTATTCAATCGTACCACTATTGTGTCGTTTTCTTATAAATCGTTAATTTCTGTTCTATTAAATGAAACCTTTCAATCATGCGCAATATATCAACGTTGACAATCATTATTTCTACTAATTTCTTCACAAGTATTCCAAACATAAAATTTCCACCCAGCAAAGCTCGGTCACCTGGTACTAGTGATAAATCAAACAAAAATGAAAGACTATTCTGTCTATCATATTGAAAGTTACGAGAGCCACGTCTAGACCTAGCAACTGTCGTTTGAGGGTGGAATTCCTCTCATCCCCTCACTAGCAGGACTACCATCATTGACTCTCCAGAAGTAACAACGATTTCTAGCCTGTTATTTCCAAGATATGGGCCAAAATTCAAATTTATCTCTGAATGGATTATTCGGAGCAATAATTGGACACTTTCGATTCTAGACTTTTTATCGAATATCTAGAAAAATACGAGGGATGATCAAAAAGTAATGTCGAGTATTTTTTGTCTAAAATCGTGACCGAGAAAAAAATAAACACATGTACTTTCGATAGAACAATTCAATTTCTATTTTTCCACATAATCTCCAAGCCGATTGAGCCAACGATCCCAGCGGTGGACAAATTTTTCCACACCCTGTCGATAAAAGTCGTCCGGTTGAGTGTGGAACCAGTTGCGAACTGCCGATTTCACCTCGTCGTCGTCACGGAAATTTTGAACGGCCAGTGACTTCTTCAACGGTCCGAAGATATGGTAGTCACTGGAAGCGAAGTCCGGGCTGTATGTCTGCCTCGGTGGCTCAGGGGTTGCGTGATCGCCTCTGATGCCCGAGGACGCGGGTTCGACCCCGGCCGAGGACGACGAGGATTTTTTCAGGGGGAAAATCCTGAGATCACGCACTTCCTTCGGAAGGGAAGTAAAGCCGTTGGTCCCGTGTATTTGTGGCACGTTAAAGAACCCTTGCGAGGCAAAATTTGCGGCCCCTATAACGTCGTCCTGAAATGACCATGGCAGTTGAAAAGAACGTTAATACCAAACAAACCAAACCAAACCAGGCTGTATGGAACATGAAGCAGTGTTTCCCAGTTCCATCGCTGCAATAGGTCAGTGATCCGTTTCATTGTGTAGAGACGTGCGTTGTCGTAGTGCAGCACGATATCCTCCATTGCCAAGTCAGGTCTTTTCATGCGTATGGCCGCTCGAAGATTTCTCAATGTGTCTCTGTAGCGTTCGGAATTGACAGTGGTATGCGGTGGAAGAAACTCAAGCAATATCGGACCACGGCAATGCCAAAAACATGTCAACATGATTTTCCGGCTGATGGCACAGTTTTGAATTTTGCGTTGTGGGAGATGAGGTATGTTTCCAAATCGCCGATTGCATCTTGGTTTCTGGCGTGAAATGGTGGACCCATGATTCATCGCCTGTGATGATTCGATCCAAAAATCCTGACCCTCCTCCTGGTATCGGGTGAGATACAGCAAACAAGCATCAAAACGAGCACCTTGATGTTCGACCGTCAACTATCGTGGCACCCATCTGAATGACACTTTGCGAAAGCCGAGCTGCTCGTGAACAATGTCGTACGCCATCCCATATGAAATGTTCAACGTTGCAGCAATTTCTCTCATGGTAATCCGCCGGTTCTCCCGCACCCGCGCTTCCACAGCGGCAATGTTGCTGTCAGTCATGGATTCCCGCGGCCGGCCAGAGCGATATTCGTCCAGCAGGTCCTCTCGTCCTTCTTTGAAAGCCTTGCACCAACGTTATACTGTTCGGAGCTGCACAATACCACCTCCGTACACCGACACAATTTCCTTATGGATATCGACTGGTTTCAGCTCTTTTGCACAAAGAAAACGCATAACACTCCGTCGCTCAAAAGCACTGGACGATGAAATGAGAGCCGCCATCTTGTTTGGACTATCACGTCCCTAGTGATTGGCGGATGCACACGACAGTAACAGGAAACTTTAGCAATGGGCCAAACTAACTTTTATATATCGCAATTTTCTCATATCAGCTGTCATTTTCCAGAAAAAAAAATACGCGATATTACTTTTTGATCATCCCTCGTACTTGACGAATTATCCTGAAACTTCAGGGATGTAAAGAGCATGTTACACTTCATATACTTCAGTGTAGATTTTGTCCCGAAGGCAAATAGGGGACCAGCAACAAACTGAACAAAAAAAAATTATTTTTGGGTTCATCATATTATTGAAGGCATATTGAATAGGTAAAGATGGAGACATATTGACTTCATTTCAGCATAAGGAGAAGAAGTTAATACTGGTGTTCGGTCTAAAAATAAAAATTTGGAGAAAACCTTATCGTTTTGTTATTTTTGAGCGCAACTGAAATTCAACTCATTCTATTGACGAAATCTTTCTGAATTTCCACGATATAAGAGTACGTAGCTCTATACATTTGGCTAATAAATTATGCAATTATGCTCATATTCCATGAAATATTTAATATTTTTATATTCTGATTGCAGGGTGTTGTCTCTACTGTAGTTTGTCAATTTTCCTGAAAATGGCATTGCATTGGGTTGAAAACCCTGCATATCATAAACAAAATATACTTAAGACTTTTTTCTTTCTTTTTTATATCTTCATGAATATACGTGCTAAACTCATACAAATGAACACAGATAAGTAAAATAAGCCTCATGATCATATGCTACAGCTACAACGCATTTCAACAGGGTGATCCCAAACCAGTGTGACCAGGTTTTTAAACTCGAAATTACTACGGCACAAGGCCTCCCATTACTACATATTACTACGTTAAGTGTCCCAAAATACTACCTTATTACTACAGTAAGGGCAGGGCCGGATTTTCCATTAGCCTAACTAGGATTCAGCCTAGGGCCTCAAGATCAAGAGGGGCCTACATTCAAATTGTTAGCATTAAAGATGGGAGGTGAAAGGGCCTCATAAGTGGAATAGCCTAGGGGGCCTCTTTTCATCTAAATACAGCCCTGAGTAAGGGAACTTTTTACTAATTATTAGGCTAATTATAGATCAGTGCTTTACAACGCAAGGCAAGTAGTTAACTTTAAACGAGTCGACAGTGAGAGGGAGTGCAAAGGAGGGCGGCATACTTCAACACCAACTACCAGCACAAAAGCTGTGGCCTACCGGCGAATGCGGCGGCAGCGTGCGGCAGGCGGAGAGAGCGGATGCGGAGTGCGGAAGGAGCGATGCGGCAAACTACTGGGCTCAGCCCAGGGACTGCTGTCAGGCGTCTGGCGAAAGTGATGTGAGACTGAACGTGAAATCACTATCAACTGCATCCACTCACGCAAGCATGAGTCATCACTTAACTTACCAATCAACACCATCCGATGAGTCAAGGTGGTGTTACCTGTTGGACTGATGACCAATTAGTGTTCATGTTTTAGGATATTACCATAATCTAAGGAAGTAATGTCCTAAAACTTCCTTAGACTATGATATTACTACACTTATTACTACGGAGATTCAAATATTACTACATATTACTACTTTTTCCAAATTACTACGGTCATTACTACGGCTGGGATTTTAGGCCATTTATTACTACGGTAGTAATGAAATTACTACGTCTGGTCACCCTGTCCCAAACATTATTTATTTTGTTCAGTTTGTTGCTGGTCCCGTATTCGCCTTCGGGACAAAGCCTTTGCCGAGATATATGAGATGTAACATGATCTTTACACCCATGAAATTTCAGGATAATTTGTCAACTATTTTTCTAGATGTCCGACAAAACGTCTAAAATCGAAAGTGAAAATTTACTTTTTGGTAGATAGTGTATTACACAAACAATATCTTGTAACCAATCCACATTAATTTAAGGCTTATCTGTCACATTAACAAATGTATTTTCCTTCTTGATGAAATTGATAGAGGCATTACAATACATAACTGGGAATACACACAATAATTCCGACTGTATTCGCCTTTTATTCCTGGCTTTTTCAAAGATACAAATCAAAAGGAATAAGCGCTTTTTATACAAAAACATGAATATAGAATCAAGTGTTGAATGGAAAACCGAGTGGTGTTTGGACGATAAGGGACAGCAAAAGGAGTGGAGAGTAGGCGAGAGGGAAAATTGATTGGTCGAAAATCACCTTAATTGGCTGGAAGAAGATAAACTGAAATGAAAACTGATAAGTGCAAAGTACACCGTGACCGTCATTTCTTGAACGAATTTAAAGCCTTTTAAATAACTAAAGGCAACACAAATTTTCATTGAATAAATATGAATTCCATCATCGACGATAACGAAGCAGAATAAAAGGAATGGGAGCGAGAGAAGAAGATGACGATTTGTTGCTAAGAGATTTGGCGATGTCCACAGAAAATTGAAATGAAATACAAAATTGAAAATAATGCAGCGAGAAGAACCTACTAGTAATGGCAGAAAAAGGTTAATAACTTGCTTACATTATGAATTTGCTTTATTCTTAATTCAGAACAGGTGCAAGTTTTTTTAAGTGATTTCTATGACGCCGTATTATTCAAAGACAAATATTCACGAAGACTTTTTATATGCTTAGATATTTATGAATTTCACTTTTTGAATGGACTCGTATCAATGCCTGTTCGGATTGAGCATCATAGGATGAGTTGATGAGATAAGGAACAGAGATAATTAACGGAAGGCAAAAATCGATTTTAACTGTCTTAGTTTTAGGCAATCTCGGTCTTCCTTTGGCATCAGGATATGGTGAATGGACTGTGCGCAAGCACAAAGTAAATTTGCATTAAGCCACGGTTCATTAGATTCATACAATGATAGTGAAGGAGAACGTAACAAATCTCTTTTTGATGATCAATTTGGAAACCAATTCGGCAATCTTTCTTATTGTTTAGAGTGTATACTGGGTGTGCGTTTCTACATGAATGTTCATAGTTGTATAAATTATTCTAAATTGGAATATGATTATCTACCAATAACAGATGTTCCGTGAAATGTCACAAGGGTTCCATAAAATTTTATAAAATTTATAATAAATTGTTCGCTTCTTCAATTCGAATCTATACATGTCCATATTTTTAATATTAATTTATGACTATTGTTTTGCGATTTTATTGTATTACGTCAATTTCTTTAGAATAAAAAATGCTCCAAGATTCGAAAAGGTTAAGAGTTTTCTCATTGGTGGCGCTATTCTCGGCGAAACCAATTTTATTTTTTCAAATGGAACCCTCGTTTTATTTTTCAATGTTTCTATTTAATACAATGCCATAATTTTATTTAAAATTTTTTTTGGAAGGATACAGTTCGATGGTTAAGGGCCAGCACTTCAAGCCTTCATATCTTATGATAATTGTAACTTGAAAACTGATCACATGTTGAGAAGAGAAATTTGCCAATCGCTATTTAAGAATTAATAACACTGGCCAACAAAATTTAAGATTTTTCTAGTAACAAAATGAAAGTGGGTGATTTTTGGTAGTATTTTTTCTGCTGATTACGAATATAATTTTTAAATTTCTCTAGCACGCACAGCTTTCTTGTTTTGCAATGAAACATTTTTAAATCATTCAGTGTTTGGGGCCTGGTAAATTTCCTTGCGGCCCCAAAATATGGACACTTTAACAATGTAGCCGCTTCTCTTCACTCCCATTACTTTAACATAGAAGTCTCGATGTGCATAACTTGGAAACTTGACGTGATAGAAAAAATCTAAAAGCAGATTCGGATTCTACTTACAAATTACTACTAAGAACACTTTGTGTGGTCTTAGTTACAAAATGTGTGTTCACTAGTGTAATTAATCCTCCAAGGAAGGTATAGGAACGTCTAAAAAGAAGATTACCTTACGACTGTGGATAGACTCTCAATACAAGATACATCTTACGGAAAATGGATCGGCCTCCCAGTGACATCCAAACAATCGAACAGGCCGAAGCGGTGTATAAAAGGGATGCATTGGATCACAATTTGCAGTCAGCAGCAGAAGTAGACCGAATATGGGTAAATCCAAGGATTTGACCGACTTTGAACGAGACATGATCGTTGGAGCTCGACGGGCGCAGTTGAGCATTTCGCAAACAGCGAACCTCCTCGGGTTTTCCCGTGCAACAGCGTCAAGGGTATTCCGTTAATGGCACTATGCCAAACAACAATCTCCAACAAACACAACTCTGGACGAAACAGGGCCGTAGATGAACGAGGCCAACGGCGACAGGACGGGAACAGCCCAACAAATTGCAGCACAGGTCAATGAGGGAGCAACCCAAACCATTTCGGAGCACACTGGTGCGGTGCACCTTGCACCGAGCTGGGTTTAACAACAGGCGGCCCGTACGGGTACCGCCGCTGTCATTGCAAAATAGGAAAGCGCCTTTGCTATGGGCACACAGGGATCGCCACTAGACACTGGATGAGTGGAAGAAGGTCGCCTGGTCCGACGAATCGCGGTTCCTACTTCATCATGCAGACGGCGGAGACCGCACGAGACCATGGGCCCATCCTGTCAGCAGACAACCGTACAGGCGGGTGGAGGAGGAGTGCTGATCTGGGGTGTCTTCTCTTGGAACACACTGGGTCCTCTGATATCCGTAGACACATCCCTGAATGCGACACACTATCTGAACATTATTGCCGATCAGGTCCAGTTCATGATGACTGTGTTCCCTGGTGGTGACGGACAGTTTCAGCAGGACAATGCTCCCTGTCACCATGCTCGAATGGTCTTGGACTGGTTCGAGAAACATGACGCGGACTTCCAGCTACTTCAATGGGCAGCTCGGTCGCCTGATCTCAACCCGACCGGGCATTTATGGGATGAAGTGGAGAGAACCATCCGACGCCTTCCCACAGTATTGTCCAACCTGCACCAAATACGGAACGCTGTGATGTCAGCCTCGGCTGCTATTCCTCCGCAACGGTTTCAACACCTTGTTGAATCCATGCCAGCAGGTATTCAGGCAGTTCTCGCCGCTAAAGAAGGCGCAGTACGCTATTAGCGGGGTGTCTATAATAAATTGGTCGTTCAGTGTATACATGAATGTACATTAAAAAACCTTTGTGCAAAAGCGGTTAGTTCTTGTGTCTCCTATAGGAAAGTCAATAGAAGACCAAGAGATCCCCAGAGTGCTCATTGATCTATTGAAAGATGATCGTGCTGGCAGGTATGTCCAACATGTCCCGAACATTCACTTGGGATTGAGTTGTGGTCTCTGGCGCCAGGGTAAATGACGGAAATCATCTCCGTGCTCGCTATGTACAGTAGAATTGTTGTCCATGAAGAAGCCGTCATATACAGAATAAAAACGTACCATTGAATTGGTTGTCAACAGAAGAAGCCCCATATCATGACACCATCGCCGAATCTTGAGTTACTTTGATAAGGCATGCTGGATACATTGCTTCGTGGGGCTCTCACTAAGCTTTTTGCCTACTGCCGATTTGTCAAACCTTCATCTATTCATGATGTGCCCAGTTTCGACGTTCTGGACACTACTGTAGAGGAACTTTCCTCTTCTTTGCGACTACGGATTTGAATTCACTTCAATACCCAGTGCATCCCATATTTTTCGGGAATAACCCTAATTAAAATCATTTGTCATTTGTTGCGCAGTGAAGATCCGTTTTCTCCGTAGAAGCCGTTTTAACGATGGCGGTGTTTGAGCCACAATTAGTCAAACGCCCGCATTCAGAATGAGCGCTCTTGCTCTTGCTCAAGACATTGTTGAATACAAATTTCATATTAAATTCATTTTGCTATACGAATTTGCATATTCTACTCAGTTTGTTAATTAGGATAGGTAAGCAAACAACAACTTATAAATTTTGGACCCTTTGAAGAGTCTGAGGAGAGAAAGGAATTATATCGATTTTTTTAACGAGTCAACACTTATGTTAAATTAAAGAACGGTATATTTAAAATTATAATGGGATCGTGTCAATATTCTTTAACCAAGCACGTTGAAACTTTCTTTAACCCTAAGTTTTGAGTTCGAATGCTCACAGCACAAAGCTTAATCGAATGCCAGGAAGAAAGGCAATTTCCATCAACGAAGCAACAAACGCAAAAATTTTAAAATGGGCAGCTATCGGCTGCATTATTACGTACGGATCCGCTTTCCAAGAACCTAATTCCGAGTGAACCCCGTGATAAATCACATTCGGCGAGAGATAAATAGACGCCTGAGGGAGAACGATAAAAGGTTGACCTCGACATGCAAATGGAGTGGGGAGTTAGGGTCGCGGTGATGAACCGCAGAAAGAGCATCTTAAAGCCTTTTTCTTTTTTTCTTCTCGCTCTCCCTCCCGGACTGAGGACTTTGCGGTCTTAACAAACGCCCCCTCTGACTTTGTGTTCGTTTGACCTCGACGAGCAAGTGCAAACCACGAGAGAATTTTCATCCACAAACCGCCCTTTTGCTTGACGCCCATCTTCGGGAATTAACTTCCAAGTTTAGGCCACAAACATGCCCTCATGCGTTTTGTGAAGCGCGATTTCTCTTTGCCAGCAACAGAAAATTCATTAGGTAGGTAATGAAAAGATTAGGTGACGTCACAACTTAGAATCCTACTTTTCAATCAGGCTCCCCGCAAACAACTCCTCCCATTGTGTGGACAACAATAGCTCGGTTCGAACAAACTTCACGCCACGATGAACACACACATACATACATAGAAACACGACGGTGAATTCCCATTGATTGATTTTCACCTTCCAAAAATAGTCTGTTTGCGGTTTACTTCTGTTCTTTTACAGTAACTGTATCTTGGTTAGATTTTTCGACTTAATACCTGGGCATAAACGTTGAAAGGTGAATTCATTTTTTTTTAGGTTAAACCCATTTCTGAAAATTACAAAATCGATAAATCTTCTTTGAAGTTCTTTCTCTGTAATAAAAATTATTCACGTAAAAAAGTATAAACACTTAATTCTCAAAATTCTGTTTCGGCATTAAATAATATACAGGATATCCATAATTAAAGTTCAAGTTTCAAAAAAGCTCTATAGGAATCAATATTGATCAAAATGATCTGAAAGTTTGCTTCAGGTCTATATATTGAGGCTATTGAATGGATGATTGATTCTGAAACAAGTTCACTCCCATTGCGCTGAAGAACACCAAGTGCATCAGGGAGTAAGGGCCAATCTTTTGGTTGATAGGCAGTTCCAAGATGACCAATCAAGTCAGAGATATCACAGCAATATACAATGAAGTTAGAGCGCAAATTCAAAGATGCGATGTTCTAACGTGGAGTGATTCCAACGTAATCAGGATGCCTCGTGAGCAGGCGATTTGTAACTCTGTGGTTTCTTATTTCAATTGTTAGTAATGTCATATACGAACGAAAGAAACAAATTCAGTCTCATATACAGGGTGTATCAGGTTCGATGGTCATAAAGTACCTAGCGTGATCCTTTGCATGATTACAAACTTAAAGTTCCTTATGCAAAATGTTCAAAACTCAAATGTTAAGAGTCTAAACATCACGCGAAGTTTGCTGAAAACCTGTCGATAACGTCATTTAATCTCAACAATTGCCGCCGATTTAATTGTAACCGCCCCTTTGAATTTAATGAACTACTGGTGCGGAAAGTTCATAAATGACGTAACGACGCAATTTAAATTTTGAGTTTTCGACATTTTCGATAAGGAACTTTAAGTTTGTAATCATGCAAAGGATCACGCTAGGTACTTTATGACCATCGAACCTGATACACCCTGTATATCCAACTTCACAAGAAATGCACGATGATTTGGTAATGTTGACATTACACTTTAGATGTGCGCTTACATTGAATGTCAACAATGTCAACACATTAAACAACTCATTCAATAGATGTGTGCTTTTATTGGGCTTCTTCTTGTCAGATGCAAATTTTAGACATTTGATCTCCGTATCATTCTTGAATGTAATAAAGCGCCAATTACGCCACCAACTGGCAATGTAAAACCTAATTATTTTTCACCATTAAAAAAATTTCCATAGACTCAATAGATATCATGCAATTGTCAGGCCATTCTGATCAATATGGTGGACTCCTATAGAAATGTGAATTTTAATTATTCGCTACTTTCAGTTTAGGTGGCGCCGGCCTTGTGGCATTCACTTGAGCTCAGCTAAGTAGGATTCGCCGTAGTTTAAATAAGGCTCAACACGTTGTTGCAGCAAAAGAATTGCAGTAACAAATACTGCCGTGTGTAAGGCTGCAGATCAAAAACGATGTTACTTGCAGTAAGATTACATTTTTTTCCAAAAAAAAGCCATTAGAAAAAGATGGGAAGTAAAACTTATAATGGGCAAAAAAGCCACAGATACCATGTGTATGTATCACAGTTTTTTTCCATCACCACCTTCTAAGCATAAATTAGCAATGGTAGGGAAAAAGATGGAAAATATTTACATATTTTAACATATACTAAAATGAAAAAAAATTCAACATTTGTCTTTAAAAATTTGTTTCATGCATAATACGTTTACATGCACGTAATTTTACGGAAAATCACTATTTCTGTTGTTAGCTGCATTAGTTTTGATAACCTTGTTTAATCTGTGGGTCATAAAATTAGCAGAAAATTAGGTCGTTTATTATTAGGATTAATTCTCATCTTGAATCTACTTTTTCAAATTTAATCAACTAATAACTTTCCAACTAAGAAATAATTTTTTTTAGTATGCCAGCATTAAAATCAAGTGCTATTCCTAGCAGGTGCTTGCCACATCGATCACTTGAAAAATATACCCCCACACAGTACAGAAAAATATCACAGAGTGTATATAATATTCAAAGCATGTTGATGGAAAACGGATGGTGAGGTGAGTCCTACTTTCGCCGTCATTTTTCAAAAATAGCAGCGCCCTCTATATTCACTGAAAGTAGCGAATAGGCACATTGTATAACGGAGACAATTTCTTTATCTAAAGCTATATCTAGCTCTGTATTCGAGATAAAATCAGCATAATTAAAGCATTGTTATTCATTGATGATTAACTCATGTCCACAGAAGAAAAAACGACAGTGAGTCAATTAGTACATAAAATGATCACCAGAGTTCTCCATTGCCATTTTTGTTCTAACCATTTAGTACCTTTTATTCGTACTGGAAAAATGGCTCGAGTATTCTACATTTTAATTTTAACATAACATGTTTGATTCTTCTAAATTAACATGATCCCTCTGCTTCTCAAAATACAGTATATATGTAGCTTAAAAAAAGTACAAAAAATAGGTTAGTACAATGAGGAGTTCCAGACAACTGAAAATTCAGATACTACAGTATAAACCGATTTTGAACCTCCCGAACTACATTTTTTTTTATTTTAGAAACCATACTCTTTTCTATTGGTAGTGTCGAGCTGTTCGCTATAAACGATGATGCTAAGCTATAAAGTGGATGAAAACATTCAGGCTCAGAATAAATTTTAAGTGTACAACTTTGAAGTGCACAAGCTGTAAGCCTGCCCGCCACTAGTTTGTATGTAAGTTATAGCGTGGAAACAGAAAAGTAAAATGCTGCTAAGGTTTCATGCTAGCTGTCAAAATACACTTGCAAGAACATTTTAAAACAGTTTTCCTATGATAGCCCTTTTGCTGCGTAAAGCGGATATATTCACACAAAATTACATTATCTCTACCTGATTCATTTCACAAGGTTTAAAAACCTTCTTGTTATGCTGCTAAAAGTGGATAATTCCATCTTCTCAAGCATGAAAATAAAATTTAATTACGCAGCGAAAGGGTTAAAAAATGCTCGATGATCGCGATGGCAAACTTCTCAGATTTTTGCGTATGGTTGAGTACTGCACCGTGCGTAGCTGATTATTTATACAGGGTGACTCAAAGCTAGTTTCCCGTAATATTATCTTAACAAGACAGTGGCATTTCAATTAAATTTAAATGTACAACAAAACTGTACTTCGATAAACGAAATGTACATCTATTATCCAAAGAATCATATTGAAAACTGACTTCCTCTTTTCTCTAAACAGACTCGAAATGGGTAGGAGTTGATCGTCATTCTCAAAATCAGCAGCTGATTCAAAAACACATCGGATTGTAGAGCCATGATGCACGAAAATTGTTTTTTATATGAGTTTTTGAATACGATGTTTGTAATTAATTTCAATTTGCGGAGAAGAGAATGTTTTCTTCGCGATTATTTAATTTTAAATGAGCTTTTGTTTACTTTATTCGAGTGCAATCATTCATGTGATTTTGTTGTTTTGCTTTTTTCTTTGCTAAGACATGTTGAAAAGAGTGCATATACATAGTATAGCACATCTGTGTTCCTAATCGCTCGGCGTTTTCTGGAAATAACGTTTAAAGTGAAAACTTTTTTGTTAGTTTGGCAATCGATCACACAAGTAAATAAATATAACAATAAAATAAATATCAACATTTACTTTCAGTGTTCTAGAACATGTACATTTTGCGTGAGAAACCATTAAGGTGGATAGCTCGGTTTGTCTCCGCTAAGTGGCGAACATCTTCTTTCATATGAGTTTGAAAGAAGAGACAATGGAGATGGCGCAAGCTGTACAATAGTGAGCGACTAGGGCAGAAGGGGACATGTTCTCGGGCAAGGGTTGTCGGAAGAGCATCAGACGTTCCTGCTGTGGAAAAAAGATGGCTTAAATGCAATGCCAGGTTCATTCTTTATGCCACTGGGCGCATTTGACCTAACTGCTGCCGAGGATATACCTCCGACTGGCGTGTGTCGTGCACCCTCATAAAAATGCATTGAAATGAAATTCTGTTCACTTCCGGAGACATGTTTTAAAGTTGTTGAGTCCGTGTTTCATTTATAAAATTAAAATTATTTTTCAAGAGAACATTATCTTGTCTGTAAGAGAATAAATATTGTATATATAAAATAATTAAAATACAAGGGACTTGCCTTTTAAATACATGAACGTTTATACTATTTCGTTTTTGGAATTTTATCTAATACAATTATATGCAGTACTAATTAATTTATTTTAAAGTGATCATCACTAGAAGGATAAACAAAAGTAGGGACATCGTTAATTAATGAATAGTGATTTGTAAACTCATGACGTGTTCAGGAATCGAGCCGATAGCATTGTGGTTATGATTATTGCAGGGGGCGAGTTGCATTCAAAGCGTTAAATGGTCGAAATAATGGAGAATGCCCCCGTTTTTTTTTCATGCATTTACATCGCAGTTTTTTAGTTTCAGTTATTCTGTAAATTTAGAACCGTGAGCATTACAAGAAATAACAATGAGCCCCACGATTTTATGGGTGGTCGCATGATCGCATGACTTTGTTTAACCAAGGCAGTTTCCATATAACGTGGTACGAATTAATCGCGTTATAGGAGGGTTGACTGTATTATCTTGTATTTATGAATAATTCTAACGTGTGAAGACACTGCTAATCATTCATGTAGGTAATGAGCAGGATGGCGAATGTTTGAAAAGCTTTAAAAATTTCCTTATATGTAGCTCGATTAATGATCTACAATAAAGTTTACTTATTGTACAATAATACAAAAGCACATTAATGCAAAGAAAAACTCTCTAAGCACAACAAAGTAATACAAAATTACAATAAAAGGTAAAATCAAATACCTGAATATGTATGTCGGTGGCAAAAGGTTGATGATAATAGGTTGTCATTGAAGTGTTTTGGACTTCAAGCATTGGACCAAATAACAGAGCCTATACTATTTTTCAACCTAACTTGGCAGCGTTAGAAGTGTTACGCGAATACGAGACCGACTACTCACTATAGCTACCGTTGTGTAGTATTCTGCACTCCCTACGTCATTAATCCTCTGACCTATTTTCGTTAAACGATACGAAAATTTCACATTAAATTATAAATCAAAATTATAGTGCTCTAATATTTTCTAATTTTAAATGTTCTAATTCAATAAATAATTGGACAAAAGTGTAAACTGGAAACGATGGTGGCCTGGTTGTCTCGTCGGTTGGCTCGCTTATCGATGGAGTTAAGCAACTTCAGTCGCGGCCAGCTGCTGGCTGGGTGACAGCCAGTGGCTTGAGGATCACTGCTGGGTGGGACGACTATTTGGGGCACAGCTGTTGGGGGACTTTAGTCTGACCCATTTGCTGAGTGACCAATGCCGGTTGTCCAGAGCTGGTGATAGCCACTGGTTTATTCGTCCGCCAGCAGCTCTTCCATCATGAATCCCCCGTGCTTCGGAGGGCATGTTCAGTCGTCCGTCCTGGCTGCTACTGTCATCTCGTAGCAGTCGTTAGTTACTGGGATGGCGCATGCGCGAGTCCAAATATCTTTAAAATTTCATAAATATGCTTCCTAAAATTTCACAAACACTTGAAATTGAATAAAAATAATAACATGATTCTTGATTTCAAAATAATTATTAATAAGAAATCTCATTTCATCCTAGGGACTTATTCTTTTAGCAAGATAACGCAATCTCAAAGAGGGTGGTTAAACTCCTTAATACTCCCAACGCTGCCAAGATAGGTTGAAAAATAGACAATGATTGCAATCAATCAATCAAAAAGTACATAAGGACCCCTCAGGAACGACTGAAATTGACCAATATCTCTATTAATATCCGTTTCGAAATTTTTTCAAAAATGTCCACATTTGGTGACGTTATATGGAAACCGCGTTATAAGAAACTCAGAATTAGTAGAGAAAAATCAAGTTAATTCTTAATGCACCATATGGCAACCATACATGTATACATGTTATATGGAAATCACGTTACGAGAGACTTAGAATTAGTACAATTATATTAATTCGTATCGCGTTATATGGAGACGAATACGTATCGCGTTATATATGCAGCTTAGCGACACAATTGGACAAACAAAGTCATGGGAACATGCGACCGCCCATAATCGTCGAACTGAAAGTGGTATGGTCTGATAGGGGGGGGGGGGGAGGACTGACCCCAAGGTCCAAGAAGATCTTTGTGTAAGGACTTGGTAGATTTTTGGTTGGAGAAATTTACTGGATATAAGTCAGCTTTGAGAAAGTTTGATATATGGAATGAATTAGTTATGACTGGCTGACTAAACGATTGTACGAAATCCTACCCATAATATCCGAAAATTTGAATATTCCGCCCAAACCAAGTTCTGCCGCCAGATTCTGTCGCTAGATACCTCTTGGTGCATCTGTCAGCTGCTGCTCTGCCAAGTTCGTAATCATAAGTGTACCGCGTGTTCTTGTGCTTCTACGAGGTTTTGAAGATACTGAGGGAAAATTTAGCGCGAACGGCAAGAACAAAGACTGCTTGCTCCATCATGACATCGCACCCGCACACACCTCGTTCCTTGTGAAGGAATTTCTAGCAAAAAACAACATGGCAACGGTCCCTCTTCCTCCGTACTCTCCTGACCTAACATGAAAGCAGGGAAAGGGAGGGATGTGTGGCGTCGTTTAATCGGAATGGTTTAGGGCATGTTTCCTTACTTCTACGTTGTTGTTTTCCTATAAGCTACCTTGAAAAATGTTAAACATTAATGTACATCTGTGGGAAATAAATCCTTATAAAATTTAGAGTAAGTTATTACATGGGCTAACAGGATTATTTATAATGACCATTTAAGTTAATAAACTGAATTCCTTTGTTTCTTCTCAAATTGAGTACCTTTTATAATATCCGCAGTATTCCTTTAAGTTGGCTTTCCAGTTTTTTATCCGATAGGATGTATTACCTTTCATATTTGGTTATATCCCCACCTACTTTAATCAGGAGCTGCGGAGTCCCTCAGGAGTCAATTCTTTCTCCTCTATTATTTAATCTCTTCATTAATGATTTACCTTTTGCTCTTAACTCTTCTAGAATAATTCTATACGCGGATGAAGTCTCGTTATTATTATCAAATAACGATATCTCATTCTTATTAACTTCCCTTAACGAAGTGCTTACTAAATTAAGACTATTGGACATTGAAAACACATTAATACTAAATATCGATAAAACCAAATTCATGTTTTTTCACCAACGTAACAAGCGTAATGTTCCCCTTTCGCCGCCTGTCTATTAAGGTAATAACATTATTTCAACAACCACTATTTTTCTTACCTTGGTCTTACACTTTCCCCTGATTTATCCTGGGATGTTCATATTGAATCCCTATTATTTAAACTCACTAGGAAACAAGGTTTTATCTTCAGACTTTTCTATCTTCCCCCATATATTCTTTTATTACTTTACTACTCTTGGGTCCACTCCTCAATTTGCTACAGTCTAATTTTCTGGGGTCATACCACTATCATTAACCTTAACCGGATTTTTAAATTACAAAATTGGTTTCTTCGTATTCTTTTAAACATCCCTAAACGTAACCCCGTCTCGCATTACTTTTCTTCTCTACGTATACCTTCTATTTTTCAATTATATTTTATATCCTTAAGTTCATTTGCTTATAAAGTCATCAACTCGCAGTTAACATTAACTACCCCTCTTCTGATTCAACGTAGCCGGGATAAACACAATTATCACACCCGTAATGCTAGCATGATCCGCCCCCAATATCTCTTGTAAATTATCGCAATCGTTGCGTTTCACATATTGGAATCAGATGTTGGGCACCAAGGAGGTTCGCTCCGCCGCACCTTTTCTCATTTTCGTAGACTCCTAAAGTCTTACTGTCTTTGTACAGTGTTTCTCAACAAGTTGTTCAACCAGTAATTTTAGTATTGTCCACCTTCTAAGGTTGGACCCCTTGGAAAAATTGTTTTAATATAATATTAATTCCCATTTTTCAACTTTTTACTATATATTGTTAGTGTATAACTATTACGTATTTTGAATTAACGTTCGTTTTCAGCTATATGATCACAATTTTTTTGACTGTTACTAGTACCGGTGTTACATATTTATTTGTTGTATAGTTTCTTTCGATTACTTCTCAATTTTAATTTAATTTTTTGATTTCATTTAATTGTATTTTATATAGTTTGCTATATTCGTTTTTCTTTTTTGCTAACCTTTTGTTATATCATTAATTAAGATACACTCTGATGCCCTTAGGGCCTAACCCGTCGGTCTTCTTTAACCATACTGACCCGACGGGCATCTTAAGCTGTCATTTAATCGATCACAGCCTACGAACTTTAGAGATTAATAATATTTAAGTTAGAATTCGTAGAATTTAGAGAATTCTGAAAAATTCTGAACTTTGAGATCATTCTTGGAATGCATTAGTATTACACTTTAACTCTTGTTTGTTTTATCATTGTAGCGATTTCCTTTTCTAAACATAGCAAACATCAAAGGAAGATGCGTTAGCAATTTTATCCAGGCGAAACTCATCATATAAATTATCGAAGCATGTGAATTTCGCAAAAAGATTCTTTGTGATAGAATCGATTTGAAATGTTGTTTTGCATCCAAACATCAATTCCTTTGAGGCTAATTATACAACATAAACTGAGACACTGGCAAGCAAAGTAAATATTTCTGAGAATATCATTTAATCTGTCTCATGACGGAATCATAAATTTCGTCAATCAGATAATAAAAAAATCTAATAAATCTTGATGTAAATTATGTCGCATTTGAATTATTATGTTTGGCTCAAGAAAATGTCTAGATTGTTGTTGGATTGTAAAATTTCGAATTGCAACATGTCATACAACGCAGGAGAATTTTGATAAATATTTTTTGTTTGTTGTTATTTTGTTTCCGAATCCGGTTTTATGTTGTTTATAACTCCAATAATTTTTCAAAATCAGCTTTTGGTAAAAAAAAAAAGCCTTACTTTGAAAGGATAATTTTATTTAGTAGTTAAATGAATAACAGAATTCTTAAAAAAAACTTTCTAACGAAAAACTGAGTTTCGATTTATTCTATCTTCTTTTGGATACATAAAAAGAAAGACAGCATTGTTTACACATAGTGAACAATTGAAAACAATATGTTTGGGTGAAAATATTAAAGAATGATGGAGGAATATATAGGGTATTCCAAAATGATCTTTACAACTTTGATCACGTATATTTCAGAAATGGGGATAGGTAGAAAGGTGCGGTTGGCGGTATTAAAGTTCACACTTCAGTTTTGTTTGTTTGTTTTTTTTAAATTGTGCGCGGCAGTCCAAAGGTTAACGTTTGGTGTGGTCTGCTTCATAATCGTGTGGTGGGACCGTTTTTCTTTGCAGAGGCGTCAATAACCTCTACTGTTTATCTGGACATGTTGGAGCAGTTTGTAGGACTGGGCCTTGATCGTTAGCAAGGCTTTCGATGACATATTTCCAGGTCGTTGGATTGGCAGAGGTCTCCAGACATAACCCCATTCGATTTTTTTCTTTGGGGCTTTGTGAAGGATACTGTGTACCATATCCCGCATCACAGCAGCAACTGCAAACTTTAATGTGGACATGCTAGGCCGATCTTGGGAGGAACTGGAATATCGCTTAGATATTCTGCGTGCTACAGATGGCGCACACACAGAACTCTGT
The DNA here is from genome assembly GCA_023313115.1 of Rhysida immarginata. Lineage (NCBI taxonomy): Eukaryota > Metazoa > Arthropoda > Chilopoda > Scolopendromorpha > Scolopendridae > Rhysida > Rhysida immarginata. The sequence goes on from JAHWFO010088925.1 coordinate 1,052,748, forward strand.
TAAATGGCTACTAAAACCTTAGGTGTTTCTGAACATTATGCAGCAAACCGCACCATTATACCTCTCCTCATTTCTGAAATATACGTGATCAAAGTTGTAAAGATCATTTTGGAACAGTCAACCCTGTACAGTCAATTCAATGAACCCTCCTATGACGCGGCTTATTCAATATCCGGTTATATGGAAAACCAGAATTAGTACATACAAGTCAAGTTTGTTTGAACCGTGTTATAAGAATCTCAGTATAAGTAAAGAAAAATGAAATAATTCGTAACGCGTTAAATAGAAACCCTGTATCGTGTTATATGGAAACCGGGTTAAGAGAGACTTCGAATTAGTGTAATTAGATTAATTCGTATCGCATTATATGTAAATCATCATATATACGCAGTTTTGCGACGCCATTGGATAAAGAAAGTCATGCGAGCAAGCGATCGCCATAATATCATCGAGCTTCTTGTTCCATCTGTTGCAATGCTGCATGGTTTCTGAAATTACAGGAGAATTTCTTGATAAAGGAAGCTTGCATGCACGCGCATGAAAAATAATAGGGCCATTCTCCATTACTTCTATAAAAGTTATACAGAACAGTTCATGCTATAGGGAGAATCTGCTTAAAATTAATCTAATTAAACTGTACATAATATATAGAATCCATGTTATAAGAGGACTGTCGCAATTTTTGTTTCGCATTAAATGGAAACCGCGTTGTAAGAATACCACGCTATAGAAGAGTTGACTATAACATTTTTTCACAAAAAATCGACGCAACAAGAAGAAAGTATGTAATTAACACAAACTTTGGAACGCGAAATAAGAGAAGAAATAATAATTACACTTCGAGAATAACTGGATGAAGTATTGGATAGAAAAAATTACACAAAGTGAATAAGTCAATATGACATTTGCCTATCTTTGGCCTAGATTCAAGCATTTATCTGAGGTTACGTTGATTCTTAAAGTTGCCAGGTGTTGTTCTGAGAGATATCTAGCTAATAACGTCCTGATCGATGTTCTCAGTTGGTCGCAGGCGACGCCCTATCTGACACTAAATGTGCTCCATAGATTTGGTGATTTGTCTGGACAAGACGCTGTGTCGCAATGATGACAACCTGTGAAGAAGCTTCTCATGCATTATCGGGCGTTATCTTTTTGAAAAGTAAGCCGCAAATGCTCGAAAGGAACGGCTACATAACGGATTGTAGCATGTCCATAACCAAGTTTCTAGCAGGACTACCAAGAGGCTCTAGCTACAAGGTCTCCTAAAATATTGACGGTTTTAAAGTGGAATAGCAAGCCAACGGTGAGAGTTATTAAAGTTCTTCTTGCGGAAGATTAATGTAATTTGTTTTGGTACGTTTCTTTGGTTTTGCGGACCGAAACAAATGATATTCTTAACAGCCTGCATACATGATGTCAAAGATTCATTTTTTCTGGGAGCTTCGATTTTCTTGTCAAAGACTGTTTATTCCTTCATTCTAGATGGCGTCTTCATCTACAAATGCTGCATACGGAAGTTTATTCAATTATTATAAAAAACTGATTATAAAGAACTCATTGTCTAGGTAGAAAAATTATGTTCATGAATCTTTAAAAGATTAATAAATATTGCTTTTTATTAGCTTTTTTTTATGCTGTTAAGAATATTTATTCCTTTTGAATACAAATTTTCTAATACTAAATTTAGAAAAGAGAACCTAATTGTTGATCAAAATTTTACAGTTCTATGAATTCTTTGTTATATTCATGTTGGATAAATATTTCTATTACACCACCTTTATAAATGACAATCTGTTTAAATAAGCGTATCACCTTTGATGCATATAAATCCCGAAATGATGAGTATTTTAATGTTCCTTTTACGATATTCTTATTTGCTGAATATACCAACATTTGTAAAGCCTTTAGAATTGTAATGCCTAAATTGTCAATGTTGAAGCAAATTTGTTGTGGATGAACGATCTAGCGACCAGTCTATTGCGATTTTACTATAAGCCACAAAAGTTTATTAAATCCATCGACTGCGCCCATAAAATTTAATAGAAATCTTCAAGTATGAATATGAATTCTTCGAAGAGCCATTAGCATCCATAAGGAAGTAAATAAACCTTATCGTGGATACAGACACTTTTATTACGGCATCGATTTCGGGAAATTTAAGAATTTATGGTTAAAATAAATCAAAGTTCTTAGCTCCCATAAAACAAAACGCTATTTTCTTGAATTAGGAAATGCTTTTTCTTTTAAACCTTCATAAAGCATTCAGTGCATTAGCTGAGGCTCCAACGTCGGTGGATTTCAAGTTTTTCTTTTTTCCCTTTAGAAAAAATATTTTTTTTCCTAGATATACGCTTTATGCGGCCATATCAATATTCATATTGATATTTCAACCATCGGGCAGCATTGCGCAAAGGCTTTTCTTTTGGGACCTCTGGATAGATCAGACATGAAGAAGAAAGAGGGAAAAAACTAAAGAGAGGAGGAACTCTTTTTTTTCCTTTACCAAAGACGAAGGTGGTCTCTCGTCTCATCAATTTTGGAAGTGGTCTTGGACGTTTCTGTAAGGAGTTTCCTCAAGCGACGGACAGGGGAGGGGATCTTGAAGGAAGGGTGAAACGGTCAGGGAAACACTAAAGCGATAGCCATGCCTTCATTAATATTTGCTTTATGATCAGAAATGGCAATTTTGAAAGGAAATCGTTCGAAATGTCAATGCATTTTTAAAGGGATTTTAAAAGGAATCGCGAAAACTTTTGCCCATTTACTAAATAAAGAATTTAGACTGGAAAACAAAAATACCGAGTTATTGTTATTTGCAGTCGATTAGAATGCTGCTTCCATGTTGTTTCTCAGTTTTTTTTAGTGAGAATGATTCATTTGAGATTTCCTATGAATACACGTATCACGCTTTAAATTCTCAAGAGTCAGCCCATTTTGAATGATGCATGATTAAAGTTCCTATTATGGCTATTCCATTTTATCTCAGATTCATTATTATTTTTCCTATAGGTGGTATCACTCATCACAATATTGGATACTTGCAGACTCAGTCACATCTTGCTTGCTTTCTGTATTACTCTCCGATCTAATTTTATGGAAAGTTAAATTTCTCATTGTTTCAACGAATTTTGCATTTTATTTATCCGTAAATATAAATGAAATAGCACGAGAGAGAATGTATAGGCTAATTTTAATAGAGTTGGTGGAAATGGTCATTGTAGGGTTACGGAGAAAACGCGTCAAGTTAAACACACAGATGGCCACGGGCGGACCGATTCTATGTTGACCAGCTGGCAGGGGGCCTGCACCTAGAATAGTGACATAAGAATATTGTACTATTGTGATGGGGCTAGCCAAGGATTGTTTATAATTTCAAACTATCTTTAAAATTCCAAATTCAATGTCCTCAAGGGTATTTAGAAAGAGTTTAAAAGAATTATGGTGTGATTCTTTAATACGTGTTTGCGAATAAAATAAAATCAGAAAAATTGACCCGAATTGAAGCTGTTCTTAATTTTATGTTAATTATTGAAATCAATGAGCAATTGCCTAAATTCTGTGAGTATCAGCAAGTGGATAAATAAGTGATGATTATAATATTATCGTTTCATACACTTGCAAATTCGAGAAATTGCTCAAAAATAAAGTAGCCTTAATGGGACCATACTGAATGCGCTTACTTTAGAGATAAACATGAAAATGCAAGTTTATACGAAATTAAAATAATACTAATTTCCCAAACACTGACATCTCAAAAAAGCAAGTTTTTTGACTAGAAATTTTTTATATTCAGTAGGTTCATGAAATGATCGACAGTCTTCTGCCGACCTGTTTGATTTTACTATGGTTAATGGTCTCATTTATCGATCAGGAAAACTAATGTGTTTTAAAAAAAGACAGAGACAACAAGATCCATGGGAAATGTTATATCAAGATCCAGTGCTGGTATGATTTTAGGAGGTGTTCGACGGCTAAGATAGATAAAATTATTAAAAGGCTGCATTCTGGTCTATATTACTGAATAATAAATAAATAAAAACGGTCTGGGAATAGCAATATGGTAACGTCTATTATGAGTTCGACGCGTTTCGAGGGAATCTCATCACCAGGAACTATGAACGACTACAGTTCCTGAGGATGAGATTCCCTCGAATTGCGCCGAACTCATAATAAACGCTACCATATTGCTATTTCCAGACCGTTTCTATTTATTTAAAATTATTAAGTTTCATTTTATTCAAAAAAGACCAGCAACTAAGTTTTGTAATATGTGGAACCGTATTAGCACGAATACATTTTTGTATGCTTGATAGAATTGAAGCACAAAGTCTGAAAATTTCTTATCTTACTCTGTCAGTTCTTGAAGATTTCAAGCTGGAGGCTGGCATGATTGCGTGTGTATCCTTGGAATTCCAAACCTGCTCTATAAAATATAAAATCACGAAAACAGGAAGGGCAGTCTAGAGGTCAGTTCCTCAGGGCCTGTCTGGTGAAATTTACAGTAATGCGTTCACTGGAGAATGCTATATGATATCACTAGCTGATTTGCCCGGCATTGCTTGGGCTGTTTGTTTGGTGAAATTTTGCAATATCAGAATTTGAATATAAACGAAAAAGCCTTAATAAAATATATATTCACTTTAGGAAAACGAAAAGACTTCTTTTAAATGCTTGCACTGGAATTTTGTGTCCAATTGGGTGTCCCAGAAAAATTCGACATTGCATTCTTAACATTTCAAAATATCAAAGAAAGGCTATGAGTACTGATTTATTTCTGTCTATATTAAAAAAACACTTAATAGATGGATTGAGAGAGTTAAGGAACTCTGTTTACAGCCTCATCAGCGTCTCTCATCAACATTAACCGTTTCAATAGAGTGGTATTTATTCACAGAGCATGGAATATATCCTGAATGTGGTTGTTTATATTGATAGTACCAGTTTTAGCAGCAAGGATTGGCGTCTCACACAAATCAGTTGAGATCTTTAGAATTTTCTAATACGTTTAGATAAACATTATCTATAACTTCTCTAAAGAAAGTTACTACATCTAAGACTTCTCTAAAGGAATTTACTAAATTGCAAAATCCATATGAAAAAAAAATTTCTCCAGTTATTAGCTCATGAGGAAAAGTACCCACACATTTTCAGGAAAAGCTTGAGCAGCTGCACGCCTAGAAGTTATATTCTCTTATTTGTTTTAGAATAAATTCTTACATCTCTCCAAAGATTTTAATAAAAAAAATGATAATGACTTTTAATTTTATTTATTTATTTATTGCTTTTTATAACTATCCCCCCTTAAAACGTAAATCATTAAGGCAAGCGTCGTACCTGGCAAAAAAGACAGGGCCTGGCCAACACCTCCTATACTTTGTCTCACTATATGAAAAAAGCTGCAAGGCAGTATGGGAAAGCCACGTTACCAATTGTCATCTCATTCAGATCAACGCGCAGCCAATAAAAAAAGAAATTGAATCCATAGAGGCTAAAATGAAACTGAAACAGTGCTTCATGTTTTTGAGCACTACGCGTGCGCAGTCGGAGACTACTTTACGGGAAGGAGGTGAAAAAGTAGTGATGTGCTTTTCCAAACTGCCTTGCAGCTTTTTTCATATAGTGAGACAGATAATATATAGAAACATTTATGTCTAGGTGGTGTTGGCCTGCACGGAAAAGTCACCTCTTCTTCTTAGTCGAAGCAAGTCAATGTAATCTTCATTGTTTCTAACAAACGAAAAAATACTGATTGCTAAAATCCAACATGGAAACAATGAAATATTGCATTTTTACTTGGACTAAGATGGTCATGTGACTTTTCAGCGCCAGGGCGTTTTTTTTTTCTTCGGCTACGGCATGTATTAATTTCATCAACCATTGTTCACCCAGCCGCTTGTTGACGTAAACACCACGGGCTGATTGTTCACACATGCAAGGAAACAAATATAAACCAAGTCTATTTCATATATATAGATATAAAGATTTCTACTTTTTAAGAGACTTATCTCCAGTTTTAGATTTTTTCCATCATTGTGATAGTAAATTTTAACTTTATAGCTTACTTCTAAGTTGCCTTTTAAAACCGGACAAACATACTTACATTGCCTTTTATATGTATAGATTTTAGGAAGCACTGGTGACCATAGTAGACTCTAGCTAGAAATAAGAAGAACTGACTTCAACATTTTCTTCTGGCACTTACAGAGATATCTAAAGAAGACATTAGCAGCCTTTATGTTTCAATCTATCATATATACAAGTGTGCATTCATACAACTGGATGTCATATCTATTAAATTTTATTCTTTGTCACGGATGCATCTTTCCGAATAAAGTTAAACATTAATTATTAGATTCGTTTTAATAATCAACAACAAAAGCAATCACTTGAACAAAATCACCATAATCTTCGGAGAATGCAAAAACACTTCATAGTGAACTTTTTCTATTTCCACTGGTGTAAATTTATTTACATCATAGTTGGCTACGTGAAGCCATAATCGCTTGCTTGGTGTGCGGTGCAGATAATCCCACTGAAAATTCAAAACTATTTTTTCCTGTGAGATGATGAATATTTTCTCATTAAAAATAATGAAACGTTTTCTTCGACATTCTAAGTCATGGCTAACTGTGCTTCTGCGTTATCCTTCAAGAAAAGTTAATTTTTCCTTTCAGTATCAAGCAGTTTGCCAAATAAGACAATTGTAAAGTATATGGAAAAATTTAAACAGCACTTATAAATTTTTTAAAGTGTCAAAGAAATTTAATTGTACGGATAATTAAAAAGTAAATTCCATTGTTGCTGCGCTTTTATTCACTGTGCTGGTATCTAAAAATACTCCTGCGAGAGCTCTTGAAGTTCATCTTTTCATCTTAAAAGATGGGGCCATTGCGTTTAGTAACTGCAAAAGCGATGTTTTTGAATATGCTGGCAAGTTAAAAAATAATATGTAATATTCAGCCAATTTACGCAGTTCAAACATGCATTTAGAAATATTTTTTGTCATCCAAACTCACAGCCCTCATTTATAATCATCTGCAATTTGTAGGCTTTCACAGGATTTAAGTTTTGGTTAGCAATCAGTTATCTTCCATATTGCAAATAAAATTTATGTTCCCTAGATAAGATATGATCAACGAAATCTTCGGCGTGGTTCAGCTTTATTTTCTTTCCAGATTTTTATTCCCAGTATATCTCTCTTGCCTTCTTCGTTTCCTCCCGAACATCCTTCCAAGCAAGCCTTTGTATAATTCAACGCAAGTAAACATTTTAAAGGCAAACGATCCGGAGGCTGTTTTCCTGCCCGAATGCACGTTTTTTACTCAAGCACAGTGCGATCACTGGCTTTTTTCCAGCCAAGGGGGCGATCATTATTCCACTGGCTTAGTGATAAATACGACACCCTCGGGATCCACCAACGTCGACGAGATTCGTCGATCTGCTGACAGCATCTCTTCAGCTTCCACCCATAAAACAAGGTTATGTTGCCCCTCCCATCCATCAAGACCTTCTTGTCATCCCTGATCATTTTCCGAGTCAATTTTTCCTCTTTTTTATTTTATTTTTTTAACATTTTTTGGCTTTAAACATCTCCTCCCTTCTTCCCCTACTCGATGTGTACTATGAATGAATTTAATCACTTTTCTTCTCTAACCCTCTCCACTTTTGCCTCAGCAATCGATATTTAATAATTCCTATAAAATGGAATAAATTTCATATTGTGAGGAGAACTGATGCAGATTTTACGACTTTATTTCGTATTCAGGCCTTGTAGGCACTTTGAATAAAGCGATTTTTTTTTCATAATCAGGAAAATATTACGAAATAGCAAGAATCACTAAAATCGTGCAGGTAAATTGGAAAATTTTAAACTGAAATAAAATCAAACTTCAAGCTAAAAAATGCTAAAGTAACTGTTGAAAGAGATAAAAACTTTAATCAAAAACTTGTTAAAAATTTTTTTTGGCCAAAACATTAAATATATTTACTTAAATAAATGAAAAATAGAAATTCTTGATCCACGATCTAGATTCAAACCTGGAACCACAAATATTCCAGCCCGTCGCTGAAATAGTTTTTCATTGAATTACTATTTTTGAATTTTTGAAGGATACTCCTAAGAACGTTAAAAATATAATAAATAATTCTATAAATACTCATACAAAAAAGTAATAGTTTATTTAAAGATAAATAGACGAACTTTTTTTTTGGAAATGAATGTGTTTTAAAATTGATAAAAATTTAAAAAAATTAATGGCTAAATAGCTAAAATTATAATAAATAAAATAAAATAATAAAATAAAATGGGTACTGCTAAAATAAAATAATAAAATAAGATTATAAATAAATGCCCGCGAACTGGGTACTTCTCCAACCAGCCCTAAGGATATGTAGATAACGTAATGCTTTCATGTCCACGGTGGCGCAATTAGTTGGCGCATCTTCACGGTGAGCAGAAGGTTCCTGGTTCGATCCCAGGCTGTGAAATTTTCTTTCCTTTTTTCCATCAAAAATAAAATGGTTAGACCTCAACTTTAAAGTGATAAACTTACTAAAATGAAGTAACGAGAAGAATAGATTCCAGTATCTTCTAGTAGAAATAAAAAATTTATAAAAATACATTGTTTAAGAAATATACAAGTTTCTTTCATAAGTCTATGAAACTTTTGGAAAGTCATCACAATCACTTAATTCCAATGAACTAGAGGTAAGAATACAGAATATAGAAAACTGTTACAATATGAAGTTCCTGGAGATTAGCAAGAACACATCAAATTTGAGGTTAAGACACCATCGCATTTACGCATTATCTTCTTGATGTGTGCGTCCTATTCAACATCATGGCAAAATTTCTAACATTTTTTTATTGAGGTATTTCGCATTTCAGTATGGTAATGAGGTTTAAAAAACTTGGAAAGATAGTAGTTCTGTCGGCGTAACTATTAATACTATCCGTCGCGTAGTTTTTAAATGGTAAATTTCTTAAATATTTCACGATATATTGTCACGTGTAAGAAGACAGAAATGATTACATTGCTTGAAATAATATTTATAATCTGGACTTACAGCAAAGAAAGAGGACAGCACTGATCACCTGAAATCCGTCAATGTAGGAACAACAAATTTAAATAAAATAAAGAAAAAAAATATGTGGAAGTGTGCCGGGAAAACAGGATCTGGCGGGTTTCGCTTGTTAACCTCGTAACCGGCCGTCGTAGAGCCTTTGCCGGATTAGCTAATTTTGAACTTGGATTTCCTAATTGTGAAGTGAAGTTGAAGACGGATAGATGTTGCGACCGACATACGACGTAAGGTGAAAGGCGATGTTGTTGATCCCACGATGAAACTAAGTGATTATTTTGGAAACTGAGATGGTGATAATGCGATGATTGAACGTTCGCTTCCAAGAATTATTAATAATGAGGATACAATGATGATGCAGTGACAGGACATAAATAAGGCAGCATCTTTTGAGGAGGCAATGGAGTCACACGTGTCTCTCTTGAGCTCCCTATCAAACGTCCAGACGACTGGCAACAATTTATGTGTCTGGAAAGGAAAGAGAAAGAACGAGTATTGGTCACAGAAACTCTGCAGCTAAAACAGAAAAAGCTATACGGGCATTGGAAATATCTGAACAACAGGAGTTTCGAATAGAGCAGGAGGGTATACGAGTTCCTATGTCAAGGGCAAGAAAAAATTGAGTCCAAAGTATCCAGTGATGTTCCCCGGAAAATTGTTTTAATCTGAGACAACTCAAGAAGAGTTTAAATAAAGTCCCGGTATATCACTTAGAATTCCTGTTTTTCGGATTTTTCGTAGAATGGATAGTCCCTTCGCTCTGTGTTGTATTGATTGAGTTAATCTTTAACCAATTTGGAGTTATAATTTAACTTTATGTGATTGTTCTATTTATTTACAAGTGTCCTCTGCTAGTAGAAGAATAAGATAGCACTAATTACTCACTTGAATATGGAGAGAACAAGAAGCACACACAAAATTCTTCAAACGGCTATCTTAAACACAAGGTCCTCAATACGCAATTGACCTTGGCTTCTAAATAATTATGATGAATTAAATTACTTTGAATAATCTTCTTTATTTGTAATTTATGTGGCATAACATTATTTGTATCCATTAATCACTTTACATTTGGATGAGAATTAATAGGAAGTAAATCCTCCGACATTATTACATATGTATGCCTGAAGTCCAAATGGGAATATTCCAATTAAATTATTTTTGTACTTATATAAATTAACTTCGTTAAATACTTCTTTTAGCCTTAAATAATTTATCTGTTTAATTACTGCGATTGAATGAAACTTAAAATATCCTTCGCCCAAATACAACGCAGATTGATAATTAATAAAATAAAAGTTGCTACCGGTGTCGTTCGTCGTCAGGAAGCAGAGGCTTTCATTGGGGCGGGCGCACTTCTCGGCATCGAGGGTTCAGGTTCATTGGCGGCAACGATTTAGCTTGAGAAAATTAAAACGAATTAAAACGTGTACAAGAATTGCAAATTCCAGCTTCTAAATAATCTACCTTAAATTTCTTAGCTTTAACTTGACTAATATTAATATTGCAACTATTATTGTTCGCTTTAGCGATAGCTCCTTTTGCAGTGAATGTACCCTTCTGGTTAGTAGAGATACATTACGCCTTTTTAACCGACTTCAAAAAAAGGAGGTTATCAATTCGACTCGTATGTATATAATATTGTGGGAATTGCACAACATTCGTATATGTTAGTCTATGTGGTCTTCTAAACAGGTATGCCAAATTTCGTGTGTGTGTATGTATGTATATATGTTTGTCCACGTACCGGTATTTCTCAGAAACTAGAAATCGAATTGCAATAAATCTTTTTTTATTGATTAAGTATCTTTCAACTTAGGGAACGGTCCAAGTTTCATCAAAATCGGTTTTTTATACTCTGTTTAATCTTGTTGCTGTGCCAATCCTATGTTCACGAGGAAAAGCACTACTACCCGGTGAAGCATTCTGACGCTGCTTCTCGCCGTCCCTCTGCCTTCACCTCGACTTCGCTCATCTGCTCATCTCGATCTTTCGCCTCGCTCGCTATTTATCCCCGATTCCAGTTTCATATTAGGAAATGCTCTGTCGGATTTCAAATTGGTATTTCTTAATACTTGGGTTCGATAACTTCGTACCCGTGACATCCTCGTCTTGATGACTTTCGCTCTCGCATCGAGACCATTTGATATACAGGATGTAACAGTCAAAGTGTTACAAACTTATAGTAGTTATACTATAAGCATTTTAATCACATAGTGATCGTAATAAGCATTTTATGTCCTATAAATATTAGTCCGGAAATGCATAACTGATGAGTTACAGAAGTGGAGTTACGATTTAAAGAGCATCGTTTATGGAACCCCGGTGGAGTCAGAAGCAGATCTTGTAGCATGGTTGGTGGCAGCCGCTGAATACATAAAAGACACTCCAGCGCTACTCGACAGAGTATTCGCTACTTTCAGTGAATATAGAGGGCGCTGCTAATTTTGAAAACTGGCGGCGAAAGTAGGATCAATGATATCAATATAACTTCATCGAGTAGGATTCGTTTGAAGTTGTTTTGATATCATTGAGTAGGATCCATTTTCCATCAACATGCTTTGAATATTACACTGTGTGATATTTTTCTGTATGATGCTATATTTTTCAAATGGTCGATGTGACAAGCAGCTGTTAGGAATAGCACTTGATTTCAACTTTCGTTTTAATGCTGACATACCTAAATTTATTTCTTAGTTATTTCATATTTATTTGTTGATTAAATATGAAAAAGTAGATTCAAAATGAAAATTCTTCCTAATAATAAAGGACCTAATCTTTTGCTTATTAATGACCCACAAACAAAATAAAGTTATCAAAACTAATGCAGCTAATAACGACAGTGATTTCACCGTAAAATAACGTGCATGTAAAAGTATTGTACGTGAAACAAACTTCAAAAAGCAAATTTTGAATATTTTATGGGATATAACAACTTATACAGTTATTTTTATATCGATAAGTAAGGAATAGGATAAACATAACGAAATTATAGATAATTTCATTACAGTTTGCGATTGTTATATGTCACATGGTCTTTGTTCTCATCTTATTTAGTTTTTGTTAGCATTTAAGTGTTAACATAATATTTACTACCAACCAATTTTTACTTGCATTTTGTTATATTGTCGCACCTGCTGGGACCTAACTCGGTGGTCAGTGACCATACTGGTCCCAGCTGGGCGTAGTTTTATCTTAACTTTATTAAATAAATAAATAAATATATATTATTTCATTTTATTAGTAGTGTATGTTAAAATATGTAAATATTTTCCATCTTTTACCCTACCATTGGTAATTTCTGCTTACAAGGTGGTGATGGAAAAAAATTGTGTTGATATTCATTGTATCTGTGGCTTTTTTCCCCATTGTAAGTTTTACTTTCCAACTTTTTCTAAAGGCTTTATTTTTTGGGGAGAAAAAATATAATCTTACTGTATGTAACATCGTTTTTGGTTTGCAGCCTTAAACACGGCAGTATTTGTTACTTTTTCTTTTCATTTCTTTAGTTGCAACAACATGTTGAGCCTTATTTAAACTTAAGGCGAATCCTACTTAGCTCCGCTCAAGTAAATGCCACAAGGGCGGCGCCACCAAAACTGAAAGTAGCGAATACAACAACAACTTACACCGCAGATGCCAAACATGCATTGAGGTTGGAGGCCGTCAGTTTGAACAGTTACTGTAACTGCAGTGAAGGCTGCATGTGTTCACTTCTGTAACTCACCACACTCACAGCAATTTCCAGATCGTAGGACTCATTTTATTAGATTATAGCCCTGTGACTCGATTATAAGAATACAGTACTTCGTAGATAAGTTGTACCACCCATCTTCAAGTGTTTACAAACCCCCGACTCATCTGACAGCGCCATACACAGTTTTACGAGCCAAGTCATAGGAAATGGGAATCATTTCCGGTAGAGATACGAAATCGAGTTACGAAAACATGGCGGATAGCGATACTGGACGATTTCGCCGGTCGTGTTAGTAAGAACATTAATACAAAATTATTAGAACTAATCCTACTCTTAATATGGCTATGGACATGGCAAGTTATCTAGAGACTATCTATCAGTAGAGATAGTCTCTTCAACTCTGAATGCGAGAACAGTCTCCCTCAAAAACCCGACGTTGAATAGGTCATTCTTCAACGTTGTTCGTCTTGCTCCTTCAAATTTTATCAGTTCAAGAAAAAATGAACGAAAACAGGAATCTAAGTAAATTATACTTTTTTTCTAACATAAATTATACTTATTTAATAGTTCCAAATTTATGTGCTAACACGTTTTTTTTTTTCATTATTGTTACGATTATTTTTTATTTACTCGTTGTGATCTGAAAAGCATTTCCACTGAACAGCATTCATTATTATGGCTAGTTTCTCGCAGCAAAAATGGATCTAAACACCGGAAGCTGTGTATCGGAGCCTTATAGAAAGTAAGAAGGGTGGCTGACTTAATTTCAGCACGGAGGCCGAATAAGACAAAAAGATAGAGAGTGGGTTTTACAGACATTCCTATTCTACTTTTTAATGGTCTTTAAGAATCCCAAGTCAGAATTTCAAAAATCCAATATTTTTCAACACACATGCATTGACTCTGCAGCTGCCCCCAAAAGTTTACTAAAAAATTTTGAATTTTTGAAATGCTGACTTCCGATTCTTAAAGACCATTAAAAAGTAGAATAGGAATGTCTGTAAGACCCACTCTCTATCACTTTGTCTTCATCGATAAGATTGGGTTCAAAACTTTAAAAGTTCAACGCTTTCAGGGCCTCTATCTCCTAAACGGTTGGATCAATTGAAAAAACACTGAGAATAAATCATTTCTCAAATATTGTGTACAATCTGAATATACCATTAATAATAGGGGTTCTTATTTAAGATTTCAAAGTTACCCCTTCCCCAGCCCCACTCACAGGGGGGGGGGGGAATTTTTTAATTAATGAATTTCCCCCGCGAAATTATTCACTTTTGATTTTGGACATTTTTTCGTACAATACTTAGTTTCCGAGATATTCAGTTGTCTCAAGAAAAATGCCTCACCCTGTATATCGCTCCGTACTTAAATCGCATTTGATGAAGATGCTGCTAATGTTGACGGTTATGACTCATTATAGACCTCCATGGGTTGGATTTTATCATTCGGTGTTGAAACGTTTATATCATCAGATATGTTATTTGCGTCGAACTGAGCAGTGGAAGTTATTGGCGCATTCGTATCGGGCTATAGTTCACTTTGGCGGCACCACGGGTCAAATTTCAGTCGTTCCTGCTGAGCCCGTAGACGTTCAACACTGGACATCTGGGTCTTGATGGATTCCCCATCTCTCGTTCTGTTTACCTGTGACGTTTTCTATAATTTTTCTGGCGTTTATTATATGCATAAACTTGGAAATTCTGTAATTTTTGCAAAATTTCAACAATTCGAAGGCCGATATCTTAGATATTATTAATTACTGTGGTTTAATTTTTAAGCTGTTTTATAAAGCGCAAAAAAGATAAAACAAATGACACCTAAAAAGTCGTGCTATCACAAAGGAAGCCGGAGCTAGACTAAATTAATTTCCGCCAAAGAGCAGATTTTCTGACTCGATTGCATCAGCCGATGACTTCAGCATGAAGTCGGTCAAGTCTAAAGCATGGTTTGTTTTATATACTATCGAATGCGATATCATTCATTTTTCTATCATTAATAGCAGGAGCTCATAAGGAGCTCTCCTTAGGAGCTCTTGTTAATAGTTTTGACGTTATTAAGATTTTCGTGATCAACACTTTTCGTGACATTCACCATTTAAGCGTGGCATCCCAGTATCGAAACGTAAGACGTATTCTACGTCAAAAAGAAAATTGTAAATTTCAATAAGAGGAAGCTCTTCATGCCGTTTATATTGTGTTTAGAGCTTTGAAATGAATGTTTCTGCCAATTCTTCATTTTTTCAAAAAAAATTAATTTCTCTAAAAAGGCTTAGCCCATTTCCATAAAAAATGG